>RJWJ010039305.1:0-14538 GCA_004363605.1 Indri indri | reverse complement strand
TAGGCCCCTGCATAGCTTCAGGATGGGTGCTGGTTGCCAGAAAGACCACATCTTAATTAGAAAGGTGGGACTTTCAGCCCCAGTCCCCAAACTTCTGGGAGGGGAGAGGGGCTGGAAATTGAGCTCAATCACCAAGGGACAATGATTTAATCAATCATGCCTATGTAATGAAGCCTCCATAAACACCTTTACATAATGAGGTTCATAGAGCCTCTAAGTTGGTGGACACATTGAAGCATTGGGAGGACGGCGCACTCTCGGAAGGCACAGAAACTCTGTGTACCTTTCCTCATACCTTGCCCTATGCATCTCTTCCATTTGGACTTTCCTGAGTTGGATCCTTTATAATAAAGTGGTACTAGTAAGTAAAGTGGCTTCCTGAGTTCTACAAGCTGTTCTAGTGAATTATGGAACCTCAGAAGGGGGTTGTGGGAATCCCCAGTCTACAGCCAGTTGACCAGAAATCCAGGTGGAAACCTGGGACTTGCAGCTGGCATCTGAGTGAGGGTAGTCTAGATCCCTTAACATGTTGGGGCTGTGCTAACTCTGGGAGTTGGTGTCAGAACTGAATTGAATTGCAGGGCACCGAGTTGGTGTCAGAGTTGGAGAATCTGTATGGAAAAATACCATGTACGTGGTTGGTGTGAGGAAAAAAAAAACAATTTTCAGGAATAGGGTATGGAACAAAAAGTGTGACTTCATAGTGGAGAAACCTGGGTGACAACACCCTCACCAAGTGGCCAAGGTTCACATCACCAAGAATAAGTCATGCTGATGTCATATGCTCCTGATATGATATCACAGAAAGGGTTTTCACTCCTGTGAGATTATTCCCCAAAATCCACAATCCCAGGCTCAGCATGAGGAAACCACAGGTAAACCCAAATGGAGGGACATTATAAAAAAATACCTGCCTAGTGTTCTTCAAAAGTGTCAAAGTTATGAAAAATATGGGAAGACTAAAAATGGTCACAGATTAGAGGAGAACAAGAAGACATGATGACCAAAAACATCATGGAAGGAACCCAGGAAGTCACACCACAACCTCTGCAACCATCACCCAGAACGGTTGGGACTTGGCCAATGACTGCCAACTTCCCTAGTTTTGCCTCCAGCCCCTTCCAACTCAGGACCAATGAGAGGAAGCCAAATGTGCTCCCCAAGCCAATCACATGAGGCGCCCCCTTTCCCACGAGCCCACTTCCAGCTTCTGCAGGCCAACAGCCACTAATCAGAGCACACAGGAAGCCGTTGCTTTTCCACTCTGCAGTTTTCTCACTCCTCTGCCTGCCTTTGAGTCTCTGCCAAGAGCAAGGGATAGTGCTGGCTCCCTTGCTATAGCAAGCTCTGAATAAATAGCCTCTGTTTGTTCTCACTTGGTCTTCGTTTATTTCCACAGAAGCAAACCTACTTTATAAAACAAAGCCTTATCAGAAATTAGATAAAACATTGGCCAAGTGCTATGTAATCAGTAATGTAAGAAACTTCAGGCATAACAAATGAACATTAGAAAGGAAGCTGGTGAAGACTCCCTATGCTGCCATTCCCTTTCACAGCCACAAAAACCCCTTTGAACTTCTTGTATTCCCCTAACTAATGCCATCATTATTTCCACACTAGCTGTTCAGTGAAACAGGTACTACCTTGTCAAATGAGACTTTCTTTCATCATGTCTGAATTATTCACTGCATGTTGTTACCACTGACAAGGGATTTTTTTTTTTTTTTTTCCTGTTACTTAGAAACCAACCTTCTGTTATTACATCCTGCAATCCTGGAAGAGCTTCAGGGGTAGGAGGAGACAGGGAGGAAGGAGGAGCATTGGGGAATGCAGGGGAAGAGGAGGAACTGAGAAAAGGAGAGCAGCTTTTTGAGTAAAAATTAACTTTTCTTGAAAAGATACAATGTTAGTAATGGGATATCTCCAAAGACTGATAAAAGAGTTCATTTCACAACAATGTTAACATTTTAATGCTTCTTATAAAAGACTTTTCTTTCTTACTACCCGTAACAGTTTGCCAAGTTATCTGAATTTCAGATGAAGTATTGATACGGGCTAAATTAGCCAATGCAAAATTAAATTATTCTGACAGAACAACACCAAAGCAAAATTTGCTGAAGGAAGCAATAAATTAAGAAAACTTAAAAATATAATATTCAATTATAACTTAAATCCCTAGGACATGAACCAAGACAATTGTATGAAAGGGCAACATGAATTTCTCAGAAAAAGAATTTCAGTTAGGTTGAATAAAAACCTCTCTGAGAGCCAACTTCATTAGCCGGCATAACATCAAAGACTCCTGGAGTGACTGGCTAATCCAAAACATCTTTTACAACCAATTTCCATATGGCCTAGTCATTTACTTTCATGGTTTGGGCAGAAGTCCTGAATGAAAAGCCAAGAGGATTGCTTAGAAATATCACATTTCTGTTAGAAAGACATTCCTAACCAAATCATTAATTCAATTATTTTTCATTTGACTTTTCTTCAGAATTTTATAGGTAATACTGAATTCTCATGGACATAGTTTATCAAATATAGTATAAAGAAGAAAATAAGGACAATAAATACTGAAGTGCCCAGTTCTAGCTACTTGCAAATGTGCCTTTTAAAATATATTATTTGCCATATGTATGCACAGCCATATTCAGTCTACAAAAGCGACTTCACCGACCAAGGACTGTCACCTCATGCATCTTTTTTTTTTTTTTTTTTTTTTGAGACAGAGTCTCACTCTCTGGCCTGGGGCGAGTGCCATGGTGTCAGCCCAGCTCACAGCAATCTCAAACTCCTGGGCTCAAGCAATCCTGCTGTCTCAGCCTCCCAAGTAGCTGGGACTACAGGCATGCACCACCATGCCCGGCTAATTTTTTCTATATATATTTTTAGCTGTCCAATTAATTTCTTTCTATTTTTGGTAGAGACGGGGTCTCGCTCTTGCTCAGGCTGATCACGAACTCCTGAGCTCAGAAGGATCCGCCCGCCTTGGCCTCCCAGAGTGCTAGGATTACAGGCGTGAGCCACCGCACCCGGCCTATTCATGCATTTCATTGCTAATAAAAGCCCCACTACAGTTAGACACCTCAAAGTTTCCCTGTAACAAACGGGTCTGCAGGATGGCTGAGAGGACTTGGCTCAATAGTGGGCCACTCACCCTCAACACCCCTGGCCTCGCAAGAGGGCAAGAAGTCAACTGCAATAAACTGTGAGGCCTTTGCTGTCTTGGGGTGGCTGCAACCTGTCCAAGTCCACACCTATCTTCTTTCTTGCAAAGGGCTACAGCCTTGCATTTCTCTTTTTGGTTCTGGTATTGAGCTCAAAAATGATCTTCTTGCTGTAAGGGCTCATTAAGGGACACTAACTTTTTAATTTAGAAAACTTGCATTTCTTGCATCTCTAATACTGATGGTGATGTTTTTTGCTTTTTACTGATGATGTTTTACTATAAGGAATTATGGTCCGAACATCAATAGTTTTCAGAGGAATTGAGAAATCAAGTTCACAAAATAGAGTTTGAGATGTTCTATTTCCATAAATTCAGGTTGAAAAATAGTAATTTAAATTTGACAATATCATAACTAGCTTACAAAATTACCATATCTGGAAATATTGCCCCCTCGCTGCAACTCTTTCAATTTTTGATTGCCACTTCAGACATCTTATTGATCTGGCAGAAGTGAAATTTAAAGATGTCAGTGCATCTCCTTCTGTTTAGTTACATAACTAGTAGCATCAGTGTTGTCTACTCTATATCTTTTAGGGTAGAGAGACAGTAATTAGGGAAAGATGAAATTTAAGACTGAGATAACAAAATCTAGACAAAAAAATTCAATATACTTACTATAGATTTATTACAAGTTGTGTGGGAATTTCCAAGGGTGAGTAACGATAACAGACTTACTATATATTTACAGGTAACAAATCAGCATTTTTCACACATTGTTTTCCAATAATAAGGTTCTTGCCTTGGAAGATGGGTCTCATGATTCATAATAAAAATGCAAGAAATAAAAGGATTCATAGAGTTTTAAGAATTGGGGATTAGAGGATAAGGAAAAAATGACTATATAGTATCAGATGATGTAAATCCGTGCTAGAATACTAAAATCAAACTCTCAAAAAAAGTAATTTCTATAAATGTTTTTGAAGGCATCTCCTGGCATGCTTTTGATTTCTTAAACACAGAATCACACATGACCAAAGCTCACTAACAAAGCTTCCCCATCGACCTTGTTTCCTATCTTGTTTGCATTTAATTCTATTAAAAACCTAGGATCAGATGACATTAGAAGTATTGGGATCTTCTGCAGAATAGTAATCATGTATCAAAGTAAAGGCACCAAAACTGTGATGTTCAGAAAAATATTTAAATGGAAAAAAATCAAAAGAAAGATGTCTTTGAAGTCCTAAACATGCATTAAAATAAAAATAATTGATCTAATAAATTCATTACATAGACTGCAGACAGTGAATAAAAGCTAATGGAGGGCAGTTAACAGAGTCAATTTCAGGCTCAACTAACAGGTTGGGTAAGATGAAAACAAAAACTGTAATGTATGTTCAATAACATAGGCAGTGACTTAGAAAGTGTTTATTGGTTAACTTTCTCCCAAAAGGTTTGGAAGAAATCATAGAAGGCCAAAGGAATACTTTTTTCATTGGTTGAGAGTTCATTTCATCTTCTGCTCATTTGAAATATGCCTCACATGAGATACTATCTCTAGTCTCTTCCCCACTGTTCAAGATACTTTTAAAAATTAGCTATAACTATACAAATTTCATAACTGAACAAGAAAAAAAATGGAAGTCGAAAGCCATTTTTTCAGGGCTTTCAGAAGGGAGTGGCCCTCAACTGGAGCCCAAGTGTGCCAATCACTCTGTGGGGCAGCTTAAGGGGCACCAGTGGTAAATGTCCTCACCCAGTAACCCTTCCCAGCACCATCAGCTGTGCTTGATCACAGAGCTCAGTACTCCCATCAATGAAATGCTAAATAATTTCTTTTGAGAAAAAGGACCTATCAAGAGGAAGTCTGTGTGGCTGTCAGAATTATCACTAAGATTAAGGCCTGTGACAGCAGTCCACCCTGGACGATTAAGGGATGGTTAGGCAGAATTGAGGATGTCAAGTGCTTAACCATACTCCATAGTACTGCCCTCCCTCTGCACTCCCTGCCCCCAAAGTTCTCTTATCTTGTGTGCAACATCTCTGGTTCTACCTCTCATGCTTTGTTTGCCATCAGCAGCATCGTGGAGTAAGCAACTGTGCAGCAGTGATGAACCATGAACAGAGGCACTGCCTTCAAGGTTTACAGGACAGGAGCCAAAGAGGAGCATCATGCTAGTTTAGTAACCCTTGTATTTGATACCTTGAGAAGAACCATCAGACCTTCAAAAGACTGAAATACTCATGAAAACCACAGGCTGAAATTTAAGTTTTACTTTAGTGAGTGCCTAAAGGCCCTGTAGTATCAGAGGCACAACTCCTCAGGCTCGTAGCCACAAAGGGACCAGGGACAGAGTTTGGGCCAACAACAGTGAACACCTCCCCAGCCTCCGTCTGTGACAGCAGCTGCAAGGTGGAGTGTCAAGGTACTGTTGCTGGGGGACAGGCCCACTCCTTAGAAGGAAAAAGTAGACTCTCAAAAGGCAAAGATTGTGCACATGTGAGCAGATAAGACAGTCACACAAAGAGGACAGCCTCGATGTGTACCTTTTCTGCTCTGCTGTCACCACCATATCCAGGCATAGCCTCACAATGGAAGCAGAAAAAGGAGCAAAAGAGAAAGATGTGAAGAGATGGCAGAAATAGGAGTCATTTTCTTATCCTGCTTGACTCTACCAAATCTCTACCAAATCTCTTTTATTTCACTAGTATTTACTGACAAAGATTTTTTGCTTGGCCAAACTTTAGTCAGGCTTCTGAACCTTCTCTTAGACTCATCTGCACTTTTTGTTGGCAAATCCAATTTTAGCAAAGAACTCTGCTAAGTCAGGTTAGCCAGAACCCCCTGATGCCTGATGCTTCTTCTTAGTAATTTTCCATCCACTGACCCCTACACTGCTCCTTGGCTATAAATTCCCACGGGCCCGTGCTGTGTTCAGAGTTGAGCCCAATCTCTCTCCTGCACTGCAAGAGCCTGTTGCAGTGGTCCCTACACCTCTACGGTGGTCCTGAATAGTTTTCCTTACTGTGCTTTAATAAGTATCATTGAAGAATTGTTTTACCATTCCTCAAAGAAAGCAGTACATATAAATTATACATTCAAATACTCTCATGCATGTTGATTTGGCACATGATAGTAGACTTCGAAATTAAATGGTTTAGCTTTCTTGTCACTCATCTGCAATGCAATTAACACCTCTTTTCACAGCTTTGTTGTCCAACTAGTCACTTTTCTGCTTGAATCAAGCATCTTCTTTAGAGATGTCTGTAAGATCTTATTAAATCTCCAGCCCTTCTTTGCAATGACAAACAGATACTATGAAGTGATTTTTAATTGAAGCAGTCAAAATAACCACATATTCAGACAGTAAAACATCTTTGCCAATTTTGTTCAATAAATTAAGTCAATTTTGTGCTAGGTAAATAAATCACTTTTGGTCTCTAAACATATTGTTTTACCATAGTCTATAAAGTCTGTGTGAACTTTATATTAAAAAGTGTGAAAAATGCCTGCATGCTTACAAGAACTCAGGTTCAACCAATTTAAGTTGGTTTATACAGCTGGGAAAGGTGAGGTTTTGTTTTCACTTTTGTTTCTTCTTTATAGTACTGACTCAGGCCAAATTAATCTTGATTGTTGCTATTTTACATCAGGACAGCTCTTGCCTTGGGAGTTGTAGTGTTCATGACTACTATTAGGATATAGGACACTGGAACTCTGGAACTCCAGCCCAATGCATTAAGCCAAAGAGGAACTTTATCCCACCAATCTTGGTACATTTCAAGAGAAAAAATTATAAGCAGTGCTTTCTCTCTTCCCGCACCAGAGTTTAACCATGAGCAAGCCGGTGCAAGGGAAAGGGGCTTGTCAGCAGCAGAGCCACTTCTGCCCTTATATCAGAACTCTGATTTCTTTTATTTCAGATTAAGAGATGATAGTCTCCTTAACCTTCTTTCATGTATTCATCTATTAGATCATCTGATTAAATTCTGAAGGCACAGAATGAGAATATGATCTGTCAAAAATATCCTATTATTGCTATATTTCTATCTAATTGTGGGTTAAGTTTGTCTTTTGTTTGTTTTTTACCTGATGTACTGAAATTTATCCCAAACCAGAATGTCGTAGTTGTCAATTAATTTCTGTAGAACAAAAAAAAATTCTTGTCTGGACCTGGTGAATCAGATATACCCGAACAATAGTGATGCTGTGAATGATACTGAAAATGAAAGCATACAGTGGCTGAGATTCTGGGTTTATGCATAGTAATCATATGGCTGTACCAAATACTTCTGAATTTTAAGATTTTTTTTTCATTCACAGTCAAATAAAACAGGGCTGAGATTTAATTTTCCCTATGATTTTCCTATGGTAACAAAGAATTTTTAAATTCAATACATAAAGCATGAGGTAACTGAACATGTATTAGAATTTCTAAAGCAATTGCCCAATGCTAGCTAGTTTCAGTTTCTTTCCTAGATCTATATGATTGAATGATATATTTCCATAAAAACTTTGAAGCTTAAGGGTACTTAATGGAAAAGTACACATTGAAGGAGACCTCAGAGGGACAAAAGCCAACATTAGACCAGACAACTTGCCATTTAATAGGCATTTCTCAGTATCATTCCATAAGCCCATTATAATATACAGAGACTATTCATTTAAATGTTCCAAGATAAATGGAACCTATTTTTCTCAAATAATACACAGTAACACCTATTCATTTTAGGGAATTTGGGAAATAAAGGAGAATATAAAAAGCAGCCTTCATCCCTCCGCACAAAAAAATCACTGTAACAACAATTTGCAGTTCAGTTTTGGAATGTATATAGCTAAAATTTTTCCTTTTCAAAATTGAGATTAAACCATACCTGCTGTTTTGTATTCTGCTTTTATCATTTAATAGTGTACCATTAAATATTGTATCATTATGTATCATTAAAATCATATCATTCAATATTAATGATTATATAGTATGTAATCATAATCATAATACATAAGCCTATAAAGCCATTATAATATACAATATGCCATATACGATATCATTAAAATTATATCATTTAATTTTAATATTGTTTCATTAAATCTCCTTTAAAAACATTTTTTTCTTATCAGTTTCCTGGCTAAAACCTCAGATTTGCCTAAAAGTTGTCGTGAACCCTTCCTACTTCCCCAGAGTCACCATAAGCCTCTCTTGTGTCCTCTCTCTGCTGCAGCCACCAGCCTCCTTGTACATGTGCTACTGCTGGTCACCTCATGCTTTGTCCATTCTCTCCTCTCCCTCCACTCAGGGTTCATCATTTCCTCAGGGAGAACTCCTCACCACACACAAACATGCACACTTGGGACAAGTTAAATCTTCCAGTTACAGGCCCTCTCATATCTAGGACAGTATTTTCTCTTTCAACACCAGGGATCACTTTCTTTTCCTCCATTATTTATTTAATGTTTGTCTTCCTTCTTTGCTCACTACTATGCTCCTAGCACCTATCACAATGTCTCACATAGAGAAGGCCCACAATAGCATTTGCTAAATAAAGGACTGACTATAAGTAAGATCTTAGTAAACAAAAGCCATAGTGTATCTGATCAATTCTCAGGACAAATTCTTTACAATATAACCGTCAAAAGTTACATGCATTTTGAATGCTTTCAATAAATATCACCCACCCTTAAGATTACATGCAGACACTGGTTATTGTACCATTATTTTCTAAATAGTTGCCCATTTAATAAAAGAAACTAAATATTGACAGTTTAAAATGCACTTTTAATTATAATACCAATGAGAATGATTTTTTTCATATATTTACTTGCTGATGGTAGTTCTTCTGTGATACCCTGTTGGTAAAATTTTCTATTCACATACCTGGATTTTCTTTCCTAAGTTATATTAATATATTATATGACTTTCCAAATACAGACAGTCCCAGACATACAATGGTTTGACTTACAATTTTTTGACTTTACAATGGTGCAAAGGCGACACAATACACGTGTATTCAGTAGAAACCTTGCAATGAGTATCTGTACATTCTGTTTTTCACTTTCGGTATGGTTTTTGATAAATAACATGAGGTATTCAAAACTTTATAAAATAGGCTTTGTGTTAGATGATTTTGCCCAACTATAGGCTCATGTAAGTGTTTTGGATGCTTGTAAAGTATGCTAGGCTAAGCTATGATATTCAGTAGGTTAGGTGTATTCGTTGCCTTTTTGACTCACAATATTTTCAACTTAACGATGGGTTTATCAGGATGTAACCCAATTGTAAGTCAAGAAGCATCTGTAGTTAGCCATCTGTCTCTATTTATTGAAGGTCTTTTCTATAATCATTGCTTTGACATTCCACCTTTGTTGCATTTTAATGCAATGAAGAATGTGACTTTCCTTTTTATTCACATGCCTTATAATTTTTTGTTGAAAACGAGGCGTGATGTATTGGGTATTAGAAACTGGTATAATTAGGCTTTTAGTGTGAGGTTTTGTTTGTCTGGCTAGGAGCTGAGTATGTTTTACATTTGCTACAACTGTAGGTGACATTACTTCAATTTACTTGTTTTCCCACCTCCCCTGTTGTCTTTGGGTTTCCCTAAGAATTCCTTCTTAAATAGAGTCTGTATCCTGCAGCTCTCTCAGGTGCTATCTACTGTTTTTATACTGGAGCCATGTTGATGTGGTGGTAAGGTGTACAGGAAAAAAGAAATTCTATAATATCATAATTAAATCTCAGTTTTTTGGGGTGGCGGAATCCCTAGGGACCATCAGATCCCAGTACTTATCTACCATTTTTATTTTTTTCTCTTTCATGAGACAGGAAGGCTGGAGGGGATGGACTAGAGCTGGCCAATTGCTCTTTTCCCAGGTCAGATAACCCTTGGGTATGTCAGTTTCCCTTGGAGGGCTGGCCTTTGCATGGGGAATGCCCTGGGTGTATTTCAAACTGCTTGCTTTTTTTCTTCCCTGAGCCTGGAACAAGAGAGAATTTTTCTCTCATCTTTATAGTAAGAACGTGATGGAATTCCAAGAGATAAAATCCATAAAAGTATAGGAGCCCTACTCGGTCTGGGCCCTGAGAATTTTAAACTTTAAACTAGTCCATACTCTGCCTCCGGCAATTCATCAAAATTGCCAGTTCAGTGTTCCTACCAGCTACTGGCTCCAGTGGCTTCTGTTTTAGGTAGCTGATCTCACCTGTGATTCTCTGTATTCATCTGTCTCTCCAACTTTTGGGGTGGTGGTTTGCCCTGTGACCTTAATTCTCTGATAGAGCTTTACCAACGCTTTTTTTTTTTTTTTTAATGCAGATTCAGATTACCATCTGGAGTCATTTGCTTTCATCCTGAAGAATTTTGTTTAGTATTTCTTGTAAAGACAGTCTATTAGAAACAAATTCTCTTAATTCTAATTTATCTGGAAAGTACTAATTTCACCTCCATTTTTGAAAGATAATTTTGCAGGATATAGGATTCTTAGTTGATGGGCTTTTTTCATCTGAGCAGTTTGAATGCTATCCTACCATCTTTTGGCCTCTATCGTTTCTGCCGAGAAGTAGTAACCTGCTAATCTTATTGGGGATCTCCTGTAAGTAACAAGCCACTTCTTTTTTGCTGTTTTCAGGAGTTTCTCCTAGACTTTGACTTTCAGCATTTTTACTATGATGTGTCTGTTTGTGGATCTCTTTGAATGTATCCTACTTGGCATTCACTAAGCATCCTTTATGGATAGGTTATTATTTTTTAGTAAATTTGGAATGCTTTCAGCTACTATTTCTTCCAATATTATCTTCTGTTCCTTTCTCTCTCTCCTCTCCTTCCATACTCCTATCAAGCATGTGTTGCTGTGTTTAATAGTATCCCACATTTCTCTTAGGCTCTCTTCATTTTCCTTCATTCTTTCTTTTCTCTATTCTTCAACTTACATATTCTCTACCATAGATTTTCAAGGTTACTACTTTTTCCTTCTGCAAGTTGAAATCTACTGTTGAGCTCCTCTAGGATGTTTTTTTTTATTTTTTAATTTCAATAGTACTTTTCAACTCTAGAATTTCCATTTGATTCATTTTAATAATTGTATCTCTCTACTGTTTTCTCTGTTTGATACAACATTGTCATCATACCTTCCTTTACTTCTTTAATTGGGATTTCCATTAGGTCTGTGAACATGTTTATAATGGCTACTTTGAAGTCTTTTCCCGATAAATCCAACACATGCTCACTCTTACAAGCAGCTTCTGTTGCCTATTTTGTTTCCAGTGTATGGGTCATACTTTCCTATTTTTTTGCATAACTCATAATTTTCTTTTGGAAACTGGATATTGTAGGAAATATTCTATAGCAACTCTTGGTATTGGTTCTACACTGTGGGGCTTTTTATTGTTATTTGCTTATTTTTTTGTTTAGCGACTGGCTAGATTATTTAAATGAAGTTTATTTCTCACCTAGAATGTGAAGCCTCCAACATTGCTCCTCCGGGAAGGACAGCTTTGGGCACGCCCACAGTCTTCCTGGGATGACAGTGGTTTTGGTAAAGATTGCCTCCTTTTTCTTTCCCTGACCACATCCACCTATTAAACTCCACTAATTGCTAGTTGATGGCTCTATTGTTTTCAACAATGGCCTGAGGCATAACTTACTATACAAACTGTTTCAATCAAATTCTGACTTCTTTAAAGAAATGGTTTCTGAGGCCAGTGTTTGCAATTTATCCTGACCTCAGCGGGGCTCCCCCCAGGCAAAATCTCGAGCTGGGGTTCTAGAGCTGGGGGGTGGAGACAACAAAAAGTTTCTCTGAGTGTTATGCTCACTCACACATGAGTGTGGAGGCTGAGGGTGGAGGCTGAGGCCCTCTTAGCTTATATCTCTTGACATGGAACCACTGCCTCCAGAGCAATTGGGGCCCCAGCGTTCCTAGAGTGTCTAGCCCAAGGTAGAGCCTCACATGCACAAGTAGAGGCTAGGTAGAAGAAGGAAGCCTCCACCTCTCCACTGCATCCACTTGGGGCTTTGACTCTGCAACAGGTAGCCCTCCTGAGAAGAAAGCCCTCAGACCTGGAACCTGAGGCATAAGGAGTCCTGTGTTCTTGACTGCAGCAGTCAGAACTGGAATCTCTACCTGGCTGAGCCAGAAGGGAGGAAGAGGTAAGAGGAGGGAGCAGTCCTGATTCAAATTCCACATTTCTTACTGAATTTTTGTACATTTTCTTAAATAGATGTTTATTTGCTGTTTACCTTCAGAACAAACCATTTCCAAAATCTGTCATTTTTTTAAAAAATAATTTATATCAGTTTCACTGGGGATTGGGTCAGCAGAGCCCCCACATGCTGTCATGCTATAAGTTGATATCCTCTGATTTTTTAATGTTTATTTATTAACAAGGTACCCTCCTCAATTCTCTTACGGGTGGTAATAATACTAATAAAAGAAAACACTTATCCATTACTCTTAGGTCAAACTAAATGACATTGCCAATACCTAGCTATTTTGTTCTACAAAACAACCATTTCATATGGCTAACCTACCATACGTCAGGTGTAGTTCTAACCACCTTACGTATACAGGCATCCCTCATGTTATTGTGCTTCACTTTATCATGCTTTGCAGATACTGCATTCTTCACAAATTGAAGGTCTGTGGCAACCCTCTGTTGAGCAAGTCTATTTATACCATTTTTCCAATAGCATATGCTCACCTTCTGTCTCTGTGTCACATTTTGGTAATTCTTGCAGTATTTCAAACTTTTTTATTAATATATCTGTTATGGTGATCTGTGATCAGCAATCTTTGATGTTACTACTGTACTTGTTTTGGGGTGCCACAAACCGCAGCCATGTAACATAAACGTAATCAATCAACATTGTGTGTGTTCTGACTGCTCTACTAACTGGCTGTTCTGATCTCACTCCCTCTCCTCAGGCCTCCCTATTTCCTAAGACACAACAGTATTGAAGTTAGGCCATTTAATAACCCTAAAATGACCTCTAAGTGGTCAAGTAAAAAGAAGAGTTGCACCTCTCTCACTTTAAATCAAAAGCTAGAGATGATGAAGCTTAGTGAGAAAGGCATGTCAAACACCGAGATAGGCCAAAAATTAGGGCTCTTGCACCAAACAGTCAAGTTGTGAAAGCAAAGAAAAAGTTCGTGGCGGAAATTAAAAGAGCTACTCCAGTGAATACATGAATGATAAGAAAGCGAAACAGCCTATTGCTGATATGGAGAAAGTTTTACTGGTCTGGATAGAAGATCAAATCAGCCACAACATTCCCTTAAGCCAAAGCCTAATCCAGAGCAAAGCCCTAACTCTCTTCAATTCAGTGGACGCTGAGAGAGGTGAGGAAGGTGCAGAAGAAAAGTTTGAAGCTAGCAGAGGTTGGTACATGAGATGTAAGGAAAGAAGCCATCTCCATAGCATAAAAGTGCAAGATGAAACAGCAAGTGCTGATGTAAAAGATACAGCAAGCTATCTCAAAGATCTAGCTAAAATCATTGATGAAGGCGGCTACACTAAACAACAGATTTTCAATGCAGATAAAAAAGCCTTCTATTGGAAGAAGATGCCATCTATGATTTTCATAGCTAGGGAGGAGAAGTCAATGCCTGCCTTGATAGCTTTAAGTGACTGACTGACCCTCTTGTTAGGGATAATGCAGCTGATGATTTTAAGTTGAAGCCAATGCTCATTTACCATTTTGAAAATCCTAGGACCCTTCAGAATTATATGAAATCTACTTTGCCTGTGCTCTATAAATGGAACAATAAAGGCTGGATGGCAGCACATCTGTTTACAGCATGGTTTACTGAATATTTTAAGCCCCCTGCCAAGAACCACCACTCAGAAAAAAAATTCCTTTCAAAATATTACTGCTCATTGACAATGTACCTGGTCATCCAAGAGCACTGATGGAGATGTATGAGGAGATTAATGTTTTCATGCCTGCTCACACAGCATCTGCCCTGTAGCCCATGGATCAAGGAAAAAATTTTTATTTTCAAGTCTTATTATTTACAAAATACATTTCGTAAGGCTATAGCTGCCATAAACAGTGATTCCTCTGACGGAGCTGAGCAAAGTAAATTGGAAACCTTCCAGAAAGGATTCTCCATTCTAGATGCCATTAAGAATATTCATGATTCACAGGAGGACGTCAAAATAGCAATGGTGGGCCAGGCGCGGTGGCTCACGCCTGTAATCCTAGCACTCTGGGAGGCCGAGGTGGGTGGATCGTTCTGAGCTCAGGAGTTCGAGACCAGCCTGAGCAAGAGCGAGACCCCATCTCTACCAAAAATAGAAAGAAAATTAATTGGACAGCTAAAAATATATATATAGAAAAAATCAGCCGGGCATGGTGGCGCATGCCTGTAGTCCCAG
>RJWJ010039304.1:0-14512 GCA_004363605.1 Indri indri | reverse complement strand
GATGTCGGGTAGGGAGGGAGGGGGAAGGGGGAGGGGCGAGGGGGAGGAGGGGATAGATACATGCATACACAAAGGGTGCAACGCGCACCCTCCAGGAGATGGACACGCTTGGGACTGGGACTTGGGGGGAAGCGGGGGCAAGGGCAACATACGTAACCTAAACATCTGTACCCCTATAAACAACAAACAATAAAAAAAAATTAAAAATAAAAATGGAAAAAAAATAGAAAAAAAAAACTACAGACCAATATACCTTATGAGTATAAATGCAAAAATTCTTAATAAAATCCTAGCAAACCAAATTCAGCTGTACATCAAAAAAATAATCCACCATCATCAAGTTGGCTTCATCTCAGAGATGCAAGGATGGTTCATCACATGCAAATCTATTAATGTGATTCACCACATAAATAGAAGCAAAAACAAAGACCATATGATTCTCTCAGTAGATGCAGAAAAAGCATTTGACAAAACTTGGCACCCTTTTTTGATAAGAAGTCCAAACAAAATAGGCATAGATGGAACATACCTCAATATTATAAAAGCCATATACAGTAAATCCACTGCCAACATCATACTGAATGGGGAAAAATTGAAAATATTCCCAGTAAGAACTGAATCAGACAAGGTTGCCCACTGTCACCACTTCTGTTCAAAATAGTGCTGAAAGTCCTAGCCAGAGCAATTAGGCAAGAGAAGGAAATCAAGCATATCCAAATGGGGAAAGAAGAAGTCAAATTACTGCTCTTCACTGACGATAGGATCTTATATCTAAAAAACCCAAAGATTCTGCCAAGAGATTCCTGGAATTCATAAATAAATTCAGCAAAGTCTCAGGTTAAATAATCAATGTACACAAATCAGTAGCACTCCTATACACCAACAGTCAAGCTGAGAATGAAATCAAAGACTCAATACCTTCACAATAGCAGCAAAGAAAAAAAAACACATAGTAATACATTTAACCAACGAGGTGAAAGACCTCTACAGGGAAAACTATAAAACACTGAAGAAGGAAATCCCAGAGATGTAAACAAATGAAAAAACACATCATGTTTGTGGATCAGCAGAATCAACATTGTTAAAATAGCTGTAGTACCCAAATTGATGTAAAGATTCAATGTAACCCCCTTAAAATACCAATGTCATTTTTCACAGATCTAGAAAAAGCAATTATATGCTTCATATGGAACCAGAAAAGAGCCCAAATAGCCAAGATAACCTTAAGTAAAAAGAACAAATTGAGAGGCCTCATTTGCCAGACTTCAAGCTATACTACAAAGCTATAGGAACCACAACAGTGTGGTACTGGCACAAAAAAATAGACATAGATCTATGGATGAGAACAGAGAACCCAGATATGAATCCATCCTCATATTGCTATCTGATCTCTGACAAAGGAAACAAAAATATGCATGGGGGTAAAGAATCCCTATTCAGTAATTGGTGGTGGGAAAATTAGATAGCCCCATGTGGATGGCTGGGATAGGATCCTCACCTCTCACAAAAATTAATTCATAGTGGATAAAAGACTTAAACCTAAGGTGTGAAAGTATAAGAATTCTAGAATAAAATGTTGGAAAAATTCTTAAAGACTTTGGCCTAGGCAAATAATTTATGAAGAGACCCCAAAGGTAATCACAGCAAGAAGAAAAATAAATGAATGAGACCTGATCAAATTTAAAAGCTTCTACACAGCCAGGGAAACAATCAACAGAGTGAATAGACACCTGCAGAATGGTAGAAAATATTTGCATGCTATATATTTGACAAAGGGCTGATAACCAGAATCTATAAAGAACTCAAACAGATCAGCAAGAAAAAAAATCAAAGAACCCTATTAAAAAGTGGGTAGAATACATGAACAGAAATTTTTCAAGAGAAGACAGAATAATGGCAGCAAACATATAAAAAAGTGCTCAACATCTCTAATCATCAGGGAAATGTAAATCAAAACAACAATGAAATATTACCTAACTCCAGTGAGAATGGCTTTTATCAAAAAATCCCAAAACACCAAATGCTGGTGTGGATGTGGAGAGATAGGAACACATATACACTCTGGGTGGGACTGCAAACTAGTACAACCTCTACTGAAAGTAGTATGGAAATAAAGAACTAAGAGTAGACCTACCATTTGATTCAGCAATCCCACTACCGGGTCTTTACCCAAAGGAAAAAAGGACACTCTATAAAAAAGACACCTGTACCCAAATGTTTATTGCAGCATAATTCACAACTGCAAAGATGTGGAAATAACCCAAGTGCCCATCAATACATGAGTGGATTAATAAAATGTGGTATATGTATACTATGGAGTATTTCTCAGCCATAAGAAAATGATGAACTAATACCTCTCATATTATCCTGGATGGAACTGGAGACCATTCTTCTAAGTGAAGTGTCACGAGAATGCAAAAACAAACACCACATATGCTCACCATTAAATTGGAACTAATCAAACAATATTCATGTGCACATATGGAAATAAAACTCATCAGAAATCAAGTGGGTGGGAGGGGAGAGGAGGGGATGAGTAAATTCACACCTAATGGGTACAGTGCACACTATCTGGCTGATGCTTACACTTATAACTTTGACTCAAAGTATACAAAGCAATTTATTTAACCAAAATGTTGGTACCCCTGTAATACTCTGAATTAAAATCAAATTTTATAAATATATGTGCATATATGTGTGGTGTATACATACACACATATATATGTATATATGCATATGTGTGTGTGTATATATATATATGTATACACACACACACACACACACACACACACACATGCACTTAAGAGAATGAAAAGGCCACAATTGGTATAAACACATTGGTATAAGCACATTTCATCAAAGATTATATGTAGATGATGAAATGCACATGAAAAAGTGCTCAATGTCATTAGCCATTAGGTAAATACAATTAAACATAGAATGAGATGCCACTACACTCCTATTATAATGGTTAAAACAATAAATTTTAACTGTATTCAGTGTTTGCAAGGATGTGGAGGAAATGCTCATGCACTACTACTTGAAATGTAAAATGTTAAAACAACTTTGGGAAACTTTTTAAAAATTTTTTCTTTAAAAGTTAAATATTCACCTACCATATGATCCAGACATTTATTTCATTTCTAGTAAGAAAATTGAAGGCATATTTTCATGCAAAGCCTTTTACATGGATGTCCTTAGCAATTTTATTTGTAATAGCCTCAAACTAGGCACAATGAAAATGTTATCAATAGACATATGGCAAAAAAATTAATATAGTCTTACAATGGACTGCTACTCAACGATAAAATGAATAACTCTCAGTATAAGCTATAACATAAAATAATCTCAAAATAACTATTCTGAAGTTATATGTTGAAGCCAGATAAAAAAGATTAAGCACAGTATGATTTCATTTATGTACAATTCTAGAAAATGCAGACTACTCAATTGTGACAGAAAACGCATCACTGGTTTCCATAGAAAGTAAGAGTGGGTGGTAGAGGGAATAATTACAAAAGGACATGAGGAGACTTGTGGGGGCGATGGATGGATATGTTCATTATCTTGACTGGGGTAATGGTTTCATGGATTTATATGTCAAAATTTGTCAAGTTATACACTTTAAATACTTGCAGTATATCATATATCAGTTACTCCTCAATAAAGCTGTTAAAAATAAGCTATGGAGTTTCACCTGTGGGAAGAGAGAGAGTGGTGAAAAAAAGCAAGATACATGAAAACCAAGGTTTTCAAAGGCACATATTAAACAGTATATATGCCTATTTACAGCCCTATACTACGATGAATGAGCAAGCTTCCCGGGCCCTAAATTAAGACCTATGGTTGTAGACCCCTGTATTCTATGAACAGTAAAGCCTCTTTACAACTTTCCTTGTAGGGCAGAGATTTCAGTCCAAAGAAGGTTTGTAGCAGACATTGAATACAGAAAGCTAGAGTACGAAGAAGGGGGAAGAATGAATTCAAGGTACTTTATCAAAGGCTGTGGTGTAATTAAGAATTTGCCTGGTGTTTGTCCCAGGTTCCTGGCTGTAACTTAAAAATTTCTTAGAATTTCTTGAGTGATAGGAATATCTTTGTTATACTGAGGAAGTAACTTATGATGCGCCATTAGATAAGAATTGGGGCTAATCACCAGGAAGACCAATTACATGATTAGAGAGATGGGACATTCAGCTGCGTTACCTCCAGGGAGGGAAGGGGGCCTGGAGGTTGAGTGCAATCACATAGCCAATGATTTAAGTAATCACGCCTACACATGAAATCCCAATAAAGACACTGAACAATGTGGCTCAGTGGCGCTTCCTGGTTCATAAACAAATGAATGTTCCTGGAGAGTGACATGCCCCAATCTCACAGGGAGAGATCGTAAAAACTCTGCTCCCCCTCCCAGACTTAATCCTGTGTATATCCTTTAAAAGAAAACTATAATCACAAGTACAGCACTTTCAGTGTGTTCTGTTAGTCATTCTAGCAAATTATTGAACCTAGCAGCATCATGGGAAACACCAAATGTATAGCTGTTCAGTCAGAGGTATGGGTTTCCTGAGAACCTCTGAAGTGTAGCTGGCATCAGAAATAAGAGCAATTTTGTTGGGGACAACACCCTTCAACTTATAGGATTTTTGCCAATGCTGGGTAATTACTGCCAGAATTAAAGTATCCATTGTACTGCAATTCAACAGAGTAGAAGCAATACAATAAGCCTATTTCAGAATGGGGCTCATTTATCTCCCAGTTTCACGTAAAAATAAGAAGGGGGCCCATATAATGCCATGATTATTAAAATATTTTACATAATCTTATGTAATTATAAAAATTAATCTCTGACGATGTGAGCAGGTGGAAGCAGCTAAGGATTCTGACCAACATGAGGATGATGGAGTCCCATCTTCATAAACTGAATTATTATACTTATTTCAAATGCTGGTACCTGAATGTATGATCATAATTTATCAGTGGATAAGCTGGATTTGTGGCTACTTTCCATGAGACACCATAAGGTAATCAACTGGACCTAATAATACTGAGATAGTGAACCTCTTCACCTCTTGAGAGCACCTATTGTGGGTCAATGTGACTGTGCCATACCAGACACCTAGGAGTTAGGAGAAATGTTGGACTTAGACTTTATCTAGAGCCTTTGCCAGATTCATTGTCTCTTAATGTGAAAGAATCCATGGTTACTGATAAATCTCAGGATACTCTATGCCATTTTGAAATAATTTTTTATTAATCCCTCCTTCCATAACTTTCTGGAGGGAAAGAATTTTGCTATTTTTCCCAAATATTTTTATTTTTTTTGCAAGCACCCAGGTTATTCTCTTCTTCTCAAATCAGTAAAATATCTGTATTCTCAATTTGTTTAATACATTATTGGCCCCTGTTGTAGGGTAAGAACAGCCCCCCCCTAAAAAATCAATACCCATGCCCTAATGTCTGGAACATGTGAATGTTACTTCATGCAGCAAAAAGAAAGAAAAAAACAGTATTGTTGCAGATATAATTAAGGATCTCAAAATGAGATCATTCTGGATTTAGGGTAACCCTAAATCTAATCACTGGTGTCCTTATAGGAGAGAGAAGGAAATCAGAGAAACAGAGACACATGGGGGACACAGCCATATGAAGACCCATGTGAAGATACTGGTGGAGATTAGAGTTGTTTTGCCTCAATCCAAGGAAGGCCAGAAGCCACTGGAAGATAGTAGAGGCAAGGAGGGATTCTTCTTTGAAGGCTTTGGTGGAAGCATGGACACAGCAACAATTTGATTTCACACTTCAGGTTGCCATATCTATGAAATAATAAACTCCTGCCATTTTACACATAATGTTAAGATGTCCTTACAAATGGGATATCCAGTTATAGATCATACAACATACATTTTAGTCTAGAGAAATAAATGTAGGACTCACTGGTGTATAGACAATTCAAGCTCTGGGAGATGGCATTTATCAGAACATAGAATGAAAAGAGCAAAAGACATGAGATAAGAGCTCAAGAAAACTCAACTTTTTTTTTTATTTCAGGATATTATGAGCGTACAAACATTTTGGTTACATTTTATGTCTTTGCCTCACCCAAGCATGAAAGAAAACTCCTTTTAGAGGGTGGTTGGACAAAGAGACTTTCAAAACACTTGAGAAGGTGCAGAAAGAGAGTTTTCAGCTGTCCCAGGAGTATCTGGATGACTGGAGGACTCAGGGCTTTCTGGAAGAGTAACTATGGGATGGGTGCTCTGTGTGTGTGTGTGTGTGTGCGTGCGTGTGTGTTTTCTCAATATAGATGACAAAGCCAAGACTGAGCTTAGCAGATAAATTGATCATTGAAGAAAAAGTATAATAGAAATCACTACAAACACCACTACACACATAAATTTGACAAATGAAATGGACCAACCCCTAAAAACCATAAAGTACCCAAACCTACCCATCATGAAAAGATAATATGAATAGGCTTACAACACTTTTTTAAAATTGAATGCATAGTTACAATCCATCTGAAAAAGAAATCTCCAGGAACTAACGGTTTCACCGACAAATTCTATCAAATATTTAAAGAAAAAATAAAACCAATTCTACACAATTTCTTCCATAAACTGAAGAGAAGGAAAGAATAGTAGTTTTATGAGCTTATAATATACTGATATCAAAACCAGATGCAGATATTACAAAAAGAGAAAACTACAAACCGATATCCCTGATGAGCATATACATATGAACTTTCAACACAATATTGGCAAATTAAATCTGGTAATATGTAAAAGGAATAATACACCAAAAACTTGAACTCAAAGTCTGCTTGAATAGAATTTATCTTAGAGAAGATTGTTTAAGATAAGGCAATTTATTTTAATATGTCCCAGAAATAGATCCAATAAGGAAGATCATATGATAGTCTTTAAAGAAGCTTAAATTATGTGGGCCTGTTGCTCTGCCTGTCTTCACTCTTCTCTCTTGTTTTTTCCAGTGGTTCTCAACTGGAGATCATGCTGCCCATAAAAGGATTTTTGGTGTCGTGTGGAAAAGGTGTCATTTTTTTTTCCTTTTTTCCACTTTCTCTTTGGTTTTCCCAAGTCTGGAGGGTGTTTGTGCGTGTGCGTGCATGTGGGTATGTTTGTGTGCAAGAACAGCTTCTGTGCTGTGTGCTACACTCTCACAATGAAAAGTTATCCCACCCTTGTGCCAGGTTGGATCCCTTTGAAGAACCCTGATCTAGATACTCTCACAGTGATGTGATTTAGCTTCTTTACCTCCCAAACTTGTCTTTCTAGCCCAGGCCTCTTTGCTGAGACCTGTCCACCCAGATATCTGCTGGGCATGTCTACTCCCTCTTCCCAGGAGCTTTTAGTCCCTCTCTCCACATAGTTTCGGGAAATGGCACCTGAACTCCTAGCTACACCACACTGCTCAATCCAGCCAGCCAAGACAGAATCCTGATTGTCCCTAGTGGTCAGCCTCTCCTTGCTTTTCATTATTATTTACATCTTTCATTTTTATTTACCTGGCATCCCTGTTGAACCTCAGCACCCTCATTCCCATTCTCTGTGACAATGTCGTGTTTCCTTCACAATATGCATCACAACATATGATTATCTGGTTACTCATTTGTTTTCTTCTTTAAGGCTCTTTTTCTCTGCCACTTCCCCATATCACAGATTACAGAGACTCTGTCTCTTATTATATCCCCAGGCTCAATGCCTGAAACATAGTGTTAATAAATAATTGGCAAACAACGACGAAATGCAAGCCATCATCCTTTCTCACATGGGTTCTTGTGAAGGGACCCCTACTGGGCCTCTCTGTCTCTGCTTCCTCACCTGCCTCCAACTCCAGCCTTAACTCTGTATCTAGGTGACATTTTGAAAGACACCCTGAGCCCTCTCACCCTGAATGCTGGCAGGCTGCTTTGCGGGACTGGGTGGGACTAGAAGTCCTCTGTTTTAGTACGTGTGGTAGGTCTTGGAAGGATAAGCCTGAGCAATGTCTCCCTAGGGAGGCTGAACAGGATAAGGAGCTAGGGGAGAGTCCCCTCCCTAACAGCCTCCCAACTATGGGTAGCAGCACTGCCTTTTCTCACTTCTTGTTCTTTTCTAACGAAAAGGGGCCTGTCTGCCAAACAGTTCCAATGCCATGATTTTCTCCCTCAGACTGAGCTACTTTTATAAAATGCAAATCTTTCAGGCACATGAAAGACATTGCTCAATGATATTTGCTGAACACATTAAAGTGAATTCTCTGTTTCAGTTCCTTGGCCTGAAAGGCATTTGGGGCCCGTCTGGGGGCTCCAAGGTGGAGGTTGCTGCCTATGTGGACAGGAAAGAGCCAGAAGGATTCACATTTCATCCAGGGCCTCTGGGGCCCTGCACTGTGAGCATGCGTACTGTCCACTGGAGGCTCTGGGCGACCCCCCTTCTTCTGTTCACTATGGAAACCAATGCCTGGACTGGCCTCTCCTCCTATTCCTGATTCTGCCAAGAACAGCCTATTCCACAGCTGTGTAATCTGTTCCACATTACAGAGTTTGAAGTAACCCACCAGCAAAAGTTCTCCAGAATATTTTAAGTTATAACTTCTCCATTTGCTTTCTATATCCACAGGATTTCTATTTACAGAATCTTGATTTAATGAATAGCCAGGAGATATTTTGGTAAGCTCCACACTTTTGCTCCTAAGCTGCTGGTCCTGAGAGGATTTTATTGCCCATATCAACTATGGCCCACCCTGGAGATACCCAGCAAGCCTAATTTATCTGCAGTATTCTCAGGACATCATTGGAACTCCAGCCCCAAATTTTGTCCCTTGAGTTAAAGCAGTTGTGGATGCTTCATGAGTTCTGGCTTCCTCTTCTTTCCCATAGTGTCGTGGGAACTTTTCCTTATCATTCTGAATGTCTGCATCTCTGGGCTATGGGTAGGCACCTCATAGGTAGGAGTCAAGCTACTGACCCCTACTATGGCAAATGTGCAGGTGTTTTTCCTACTTAAAGGCTATCCCAAGCTTTATTTTGTCTCACCACCCCACACAAATCCACCTACCATTAATTTTCTTCCTGGTAGGAATTGAGCCAGTTAAGCGGAACTTTCCATGGGAAGAAGGTGACATCACTTTAGCAGGTGTATAGTTGGGCTGCAAGAGTGAGCTGCGCCAAGGTCTACAGTGTGCTTGGTTTCAAACTTGAGCATCAATGCCCAGGCTTTAAGCCCTCCAAGTGTAATCTCTCAGTGTGGTCCTAATCTACTGGTACAGTATTAAACAACTCAGAAGTACAGTAAGATCTACACTGCAGTAGAGGTGGCATGCATAGTCTACATGGTGCTGGCAACTTCACCAGAGTGAGACCCATGTAGGAACTCAATTGTCCATTGTAGCCTAGACGGCAACTGAAGCACAAGCAGATCTCTGGATAGAGCTCTGATACCCCACATCATCAGAAGCCAACTTTTATCATTGCTGTGCCCCAAGCTTGTGCTTTAATTTCATGAATCCATTAAATCTAAACGTGTGAAATGTGAGTATGTAATGCTAATGACATCGCAACATCAAAAATCATAGCCCGTGGTCACAGCTGAGCTGAGACTTAAATAACAGGTTCAAACATTTTAATTATTAAAAAGGCATTAAATGAACTAAATATCTCTTTTAAATAATTATAAAATAATAAATATCCAAGCAGTGAAAGAAGAAGAAGATTGATGGGGACAAAAATGTAAGAAATGAGAGTTATATTTAAGAAGCATGGGGACAGGGTGTGATGGCTCATGGCTGTAATCCTAGCACTTTGGGAGGCCAAGGTGGGAGGATTGCTTGAGGCCAGGAGTTTGGGACCAGCTTGAGCAAGAGTGAAACCCTATCCATACAAAAAATAGAAAAAATTAGCCAGGTGTGGCCATGCACACCTGTAGTCCCAGCTACTCTGGAGGCTGAGGCAGGAGGATTGCTTGAGCCCAGGAGTTTGAGGTCTCACTGAGCTATGTTGATGCCACTGCACTCTAGCCCAGGTGAGAGAGTAAAACTCCGTTTCAAAAATTTTTTTTTAAAAAAAGATAAAAATCATGGGGACAATCTGTTCATGTGACATTGTCAAAAATAATGAATAAAATTGTCACAGTTCCATAAATCAAAGAAGGAGAAGGAGAATAAAAGGAAGAAGGAGGAGAAGGAGGAGGAGGATGGTCAGAGAGGAGGAAGAGGAGGAGGGGGAGGGAGGAAGGAAGAAAAGGAGGAGAAAAGAGCAGGGGGGAGGGAGTAGGAGGAAAGAAAATAATTCCAACTAAGACAGACCTGAATGGTATCTAGGAATTATCCTGGTGACATCGGCAGCTAAGAAGTAGTCTTGAAGGGACTGGTGTGGAAATGATCCTGCTAAAGATGACATGTGAATGCAAACCAAAAGAGAAAGAAAGCACAGAACACTCTTTAAAATCAACCTACTTGAGGAAAAACAAAGTGAGAAATGAGAAATGATATGTAAGCAAATGAAGTGGAGACTCTAGAAATGTCAAGATAATATTTAAAATATGCTTTCAGTTTCAAATGACAATGATCAGATTCAAGACAGCATATTTAAGAAGCTGTTGACTTAAGGAAACCCAGGAAGAGCTGAAGGACCACAACAGCTTGGACCAGGGATGCTGCTCAGCCTCAGGATCCCTGGTTCCAGAGGCTCCAAAAAAGACCCCTTTTAAACTTTTTATTATTTTTTTATTTTTAATTATTATGGGTACACAATAGTTGTATATCTTTAGAGGGTACATGTGATGTTTTGATACATGCATACAATGTGAATTAATTAATTGGGGTATCCATAACCTCATGTATTTAACACGTCTTTGTGTAAGGAACATTCCAATTCCACTCTTTTAGTTATTGATTATAGTCACGTTGTTGTGCTATCAAATATTTTTCATTCTATCTATTTAACTATATTTTTGCACCCATTAATTATACCCGCTTTATCTCCCTCTCTCTGCTACCTGTCCCAGCCTCTGGTAACTGTCATTCTACTCTCTGTCTCCATGAGATCAATTGTTTTAATATTTAGCTCCCATATATAAGCGAGAACAACAAGAGTTGTCTTTCTGTGCTTGGCTTATTTCATGTAACATAATGCACTCCAGTTCCACCCATGTTGTCGCAAATGGCAGGATCCCATTCTTTTTTTGTGGCCACGTGATATTCCATTGCATATGTACCAAAATTTCCTTATCCATTCATCCATTGATGGATACTTGGGTTGATTCCATATCTTGGCTATTATGAACAGTGCTGCAATAAACATGGGAGTGCAGGTATCTTTTTTATATAGTGAAATCCGCTCCCCCCCCACACTTTGGATATATACCCAGCAATGGGATTGCTGGAGCAGGTGTATGGAAAAATGTTCAACATCATTAGTCATCAGAGAAATGTAAATCAAAACTACAATGAGATATCATATCATCCCAGTTAATTTTTTTTAATCAAAAGATAGAAAATAATGAGTGCTGGCGAGGATGTGAAGAAAGGGGAACCCTCATACACTGTTGGTGGGAATGTAAATTAGTGCAACCATTATGGAGAACAGCACAGAGGTACCTCAAAAAAACAAAAAAATAGAATGACCCCTTATTTTCATCGATGGCCTCTTGGAGTGCCAGCTTTGCCTTTGCCCATAGTGGATCAGTTTTCTATACTTGGAAAACAAGGTCACCAGTATGTTGCATCTCATACATTTTGGTCACCTGAGATAGGCTGCCAGATATTATCTATGGGACCTATGTTTCAAAAATAAAATCAGGAATGATTTGGGTATGAGTCCCAACAGGAGGAGCCAGTTGCTGCCTGAGGAGGTCCCGTGGGAAGATAAGTTTCCACATGAACACAGACTGGAGGTACCAGCACTAATCAGGGGAATGAGGGCACAGGGCAAACAAGGAAAAAGACTATCATACAAGTGTGTGCTGGTAAATATGGCAATCTTTGTATTGTAGAATCTTAATGGAAAAATTAAAATGGAATCAAAGTGACCCAAGGGAAGTACAAAACCAAAATCCTGGGGCATTAAAACACTAATGATGTTATAAATCTGTTACCTCCAAAAAAAGTTCAAATTTCTCATGGATTGATAGGGAATAACATTAACTATATTCCACATTTCTCCTTATCTTAGAGCCCTTCTCACTTGGTAGGGAGGGATTCAAATCAGTTTTTATTGATATTTCTCAGGATTCCTATCTCAGACATTCTCTTTACAGTATACATATTTTCCTGGACAATCCGACTCTCCCTCTCATTCGTACGTATAAAACTCAAGTTGACACACTCGCCTAGTCCTTCCTCTGGGACTCTTATATTTAATTCTGGATATACCCAAGTTAACATTTCCTAAGAAACTTGAAGTCAGCATCTCAAACTTAAGTTACCATCCTTCCCCTCAAACTTGCTCCTTCTCCAGTGGTCATCCATCTCCCTCCTCTCCCGCCCATGACTTCCTTAGCCCAAACAGGAAACCTGAGGGTCATTCTTGCTGTCCCAAGGGAGGCCCGTCTACAGACCCGCCCCGACGGGCGCCCCGCAAGGCCCCGCCCACCCTGGCTGCCCAGCCTAGGGCTGCGGACGCGCAGGCGCAGTGTCCCCTCTCGCCGCTGCCCCGCCCTGCCCGCCGCTGCGGAAGGCGCCGCGCGCAGCAAAGCGCACTTCCTCTCCAGGAGTCGGTGGAGGGAGTGCTGGCTCGAAGAGCTCCGGGACCCAGAGGCCCTACCCGTGTCAGACACCGCAGACATGTCGGAGCAAAGTAAGGATCTGAGTGACCCCAACTTTGCAGGCGAGACCCCCAACTCCGAGATGCATGACAGCCCAGGGGTTCCGGTGGGGGTCCCTCCGCCCGCCTCTCCGGCCGCGACCCTCGCAGAGCCACAGAGCCCTCCTCTAGGCCCGACGGCCGCCCCTCAGGCCGTGCCGCCGCCCCAGGCCCCAAGTGACGAGGGCGACCCGAAGGCCCTGCAGCAGGCCGCGGAGGAGGGCCGCGCCCACCAGTCCCTGAGCGCGGCCCAGCTCGGCCCAGCGCCGCCCGCCCCGGCCCAGCTGGTGCAGAAGGCACACGAGCTCATGTGGTACGTGCTGGTCAAGGACCAGAAGAAGATGATCATCTGGTTTCCAGACATGGTGAAGGATGTCATCGGCAGCTACAAGAAATGGTGCAGAAGCATCCTCAGGCGCACCAGCCTCATTCTCGCCCGAGTGTTTGGGCTGCACCTGAGGCTGACCAGCCTGCACACGTTGGAGTTTGCGCTGGTCAAAGCGCTGGATCCCGAGGAGCTGGACAGGGTGGCGCTGAGCAACCGCATGCCCATGACAGGCCTCCTGCTCATGATCCTGAGCCTCATCTACGTGAAGGGCCGCGGTGCCAGAGAGAGCGCCGTCTGGAACGTGCTGCGCATCCTGGGGCTGCGGCCCTGGAAAAAGCACTCCACCTTCGGAGATGTGAGAAAGCTCATCACCGAAGAGTTCGTCCAGCAGAATTACCTGAAGTACCAGCGCGTACCCTACGTTGAGCCTCCTGAGTACGAGTTTTTCTGGGGCTCCAGAGCCAGCCGTGAAATTACCAAGATGCAAATCATGGAGTTCCTGGCCAGGGTCTTTAAGAAAGACCCCCAGGCTTGGCCTTCCCGTTACAGAGAGGCTCTGGAGGAGGCCAGAGCTCTGCGGGAGGCTAATCCTGGTGCCTACTGCCCCCGTAACAGTGTCTCTGAGGACTAGCAAGGTCTGGAGGCAGATTAATGGTTTCTGACCCTCACCAGGGCTGTGGAAGGGTGGGGGTGGGTCGTTAGAGTATTCAGAATTTACAGTGCAGTATTCACGTGTAACTTTTAAGTTTTCAGTACAGTGCTTTTATATCTTTTAATGCAATGTTGTATTCATTTGGGTACTATTGAGTAGTGTTTAGGATTTATGCATGTTTGTTTATAAGTAAGCTCTGTTGGTGCTTTCGCTTTCGTGCTACCTTTCTTGGCTTTTTGTATCAGAGAAGTGCTAAACTGATGAAATACATTGAGAAAATGTCCATCTTATTCTTTTATATGGGACGGTTGATGTGTATGGGGGTTGACTGCTCCTGGAGAGTTTGGAAGAACTCACCAGCAAAGCTGGCCTAACGAAGAGAAAAGTCAAGGCCCCTGTTTTTCTGACCTTGCTGGGCACAGGAAACATCTGTGTGGATTGAACTGATTTGAACTGAACTGGTCTCAATGTGGGCACTTGGCACACTTTGCTAAACATACATACAACCCCACCATGAGTAAACTTTAATGTAAACATTAAAGATTCTTGTGATACAATCATATTTGGATAAATGTACTTTATCATTTTAACAAAGCGGTATGGTTGGGAATGGGACAAAGAATTCTCCATTTTACAAAAGGTACAAATACAATTATTTCACCTAATAGGGTGGGAAAATCACTACTCATGATTACTTGTACATGTGTGAAGTTTATATTTTTATTTTTTT
>RJWJ010039303.1:0-14495 GCA_004363605.1 Indri indri | reverse complement strand
CTGATTTACATTTTCAAAAATAGATGACTATGCAACCACTTCTGGTAGTGAATTTGAAAGAAAGATAAATATTTCCCCTTATTGATTTATCATTTCTACGTACATTCTTGTTTTAGTGACAGAGGAACAATCTTCTCTTCATTCCTTAGAGGATGATCCATGTACACAATCAGGTGTTGGAGTCCTAGGGACCTCATGGTCTCCAAAGAGATGGGGCATGCTTTAGTGACAGTTATGGTGCCATTTGAATTCTGAGCAGAGTATTCCTCTGATGAATTAAGTAAGACTTGTGAGGGGAAAAGAGATATTTGAGGAGCAGGTTTTCCTACAGCTGAATAAATAAGGCTAAGGAGATCTTCAGAGTCAGGATCGAACTGGAGTTCACCTCTTAATTCAGATACAGCTGAAGAAAAAAGGAGAAACAAAATTAAATACAAAAGTATGTCATACAAGATTTCTATGGTGCTAAAAACTGGACTTTTCAAAGCTTTCATATGAAGCCAGAATATTGAAAACATATCCCTTTCAAATAGTTCTTCTCACATTTTATGAAACCTCTCAATACCATTTCCTATACCGAGTTACAGGTTCTTTAATTTGAGAGGAACAATTGGTGTTGCAACTTTTATTCAACCTTAAAATTATATTACATAAACCCCCAATATTTTAAATTTATAGCAACGTGATGAGGGGACACCATGCCACTGTCACTATCCGCGCAACTTTCTGTTCATTTGAAGACCGGGAAATCCTTATTCTCTTAGAGTCTTCATCTTTCCTTTCTCCTTCTCTACTGTCTCTTTTTCTTTTCCTCTCTTCCTAACTCCCCAGTGAGGAAATCCTGATGCTATTCATGAATTTTTCCCACTGAAAGAAAGCCAGTGAAAGCGGTATGAAGTTAAAGGAGAGGGGAGAATATCTAAATGCTATGCCCAGTCCCTGCACTGTGTGAAGACGGGCAAGTCACAAAAGCATCGTTGGCTTCCATTATGTTTTTTCTTCCGTGTAATAAAAAACTTGGCCTGGATGATCTCGATTAGTCTTTCAGCCTCTAATATTCTTTCTCTAGGCATTAACCTTAAAAGATCACATCCCCCAAATTTCTGTACCAGCAATTTGACACTACAGAAAACATTTATATACTTAAAATGTTAAGGCAGGTTTGTCCTCCATGGCTGCCATCTGGAAACACATTAAACAGACATCTGTAGCAGGCTTCATCTTCAAATGTCACTTCACGGATAGCTATAAATGAGGAATTGGGTTCAATGATCTTGCAGTTCAGCCTATCTACATATGGTGGAAGCATCTTTTCTCCATATTTACTGCTATAAGTGCCAATATTTTGTGGCAAAGAGTTTTGGATCTTCTGCCAGGTAACTTGCACAACATTTTCTGGAGTTGTCAAATTGCAGAAAATAGTCACATTTTCTCCAAAAACAGCTGTTTCATTGCTTTCGTGCTTTATCCTATGTGAAGAATCTGAAAATAAAATCCAGCATTAATTAAGGGAAACATACTTTCATGCTAACCTGGCTCACCCGTATCGTAACCCTTATCTCTCTGTGTTATAATTGTCTTTTTATTTGCCTCCCTTGCACACTAGAAGGTGAACTCCCCTATCTTCTTCACTACTGAATAGTTCTAAAACTATTTCTGGCATATACTACCTAATCAGTAAATGTTTATTGAGTGCCAAAATTGAAATACAAATTAACCAACAAGAATATTGTTAGCAAAAAAAAAAAAAATGCTTTTTAGCTAGTAGATCATGAGGTAAGAATGCTAAAAGGGAATGCTATAAGGCTATAAGAATTCGAAGATAAGAAGTAAGAATTATCCTGAGATGTTCAAAAGTACCGATTTCATCAACCTTCTGCTACAGTGTATTAAGATTGGCAGAAGGTCATAATTTCTCTGTTCGTTGAGGAAAAATGGTCAATAATTTTAGTAGAAAAGTGCATCCACCTAGGTTATTCTCTAATAGGAAGATAAAGTGAAATTTTTAATTTTCCTACTATGCGAAAGAAGGGCTCTGGAAAATTTGTCTATTAAGTGATGTGTGTGTGTGCTTTGAAAGTGTTACACTTTGAAAAATATAAGATAATTAAGCTAAAATTAAAATATATCTTTAAAACTTTCATTTCTAGATTGGATGGAATAGTTTACAGGAGGTTAACACTTCCTGAGATATTAATTAAAGATAGCGAATCCATTATTAAAAATATTTCAAAACAAACAAAAAAATCAAGTCTCTTATGTATTCAGTGGTGAATATTTCCAAATACATAAGGAAGAGAAATTATCAATCTCGTAAAACTCTTCAAAAGGAGAAGAAAAAACACATACCAACAATTTTATGAAGCCAGCATAAGCTTGATAATAATGTCTAATAAAAATATTTCAAGAAAAGAGAATTACAAACCAGTATCTCTCCCAAACATTGATTCTAAAATAAATATTAGAAAATCAAATTAATGTATTAAAAAAGACATAGTGATCATCACCAAGTATTCTTTCTCTCTAGCAATGTAAGGATGATTTAATATTTGTAAATCAATTGATTTAAAACACCATAATAACAGAAAAGAGAAAAAAATCAGATGATTAATAGATTCAGCAAAAGCCCTTGACACTTTTCTACACTTATTTATGAAAAAATAATAGCAAACTAGGAATATAAGACAACTTTCTTTATGTAAAAAAAGATAACTACAACAAACCTTCAGTTAACATTAAAATTGGTGAAAATGTGAATGCTTCCTCTTTGAGTTCAGAAATGACAAAGATTTCCACTGCTCTCACCCCTTCTATCCAACTCTTGACTAGAGATCTTAGTTAACATCGTAAGCCATGAAATGAAAAAAATGAGAAGGAATTAAAATTAATAAATTAAATCAGAGTCTTTATTTCCAGATGACATAATTTTATACTTAAGGAATTAGAAAAATTTACAGAGAAGTTATTAGAAGTAACAAGACAATTCAGCAAGATCCTAAATTCAAGGTCAATATTCCAAAATAAATAAGATTTCCAGTTTCCACTTCAACATGTAAAGAACTTAGAAGTCATAACTCCCAACCTAACACAAGAAAAAAGGCTGAACAAAGTGAAAATCAATGATTTTTATCTGACTTGTCAGCGAATTGAAGGCACAGTGCAAACTACTACCCTGAAAGCTGGAGAGACAGTGATTGCGAAGAAGTGCGGCTGAGATTCGCCTTCCTGGAATGGAAGCCACTGGAGTCACAAAATGATAGGGACATATCAGTGGTAATTCTGAGGAATTGCCAGAGGCTGAGGGTGAACTAGAATGAGAGTGGCAAACTCCTCAGAGATTATCTCAGGGAGATACCACAATTCCATAGGTTTCGCCTTCAGGAACCCCACTAGGTTATCAGTGAAGAGCCAAGAAAAACCACCTCGTATCTTTGGAAAGGTGAATGGAAAAGTAACCATTTTGACATAATCCCAGTGCATTTTCCTTAAAAAACAAAACCAACCCCTACTTTCCAGGGAAGAAGACATTGCTAGAGTCTTATTTCATATAGGTGGAAGGGCAATGACCCAACTTTAGTCCCCTCTAGCTTTTCTGTCCCACCTAAAGGGATGTGGGGAGAAAAAAGATGTAAAAAAATGTGTGAATGTCACCGCTACAGCACATGGGCCCATTAAAGAGTGAGAAATAATCATAAAATTTTAGAGTGCTTTTTGTCCACAACTTCTTACCATCACATTAACAGGGCTTCATTATAGTTATGGTTATATTAATAGATAGTGGGTTATAGCTGAAATAGCTGCAAGGCTCAGACTCTAGTTAATAGGGAATTCTTAGGGAAATTGAAAGACAACATAGGAGAGAAAAACAAGAAAAACATAGCAATTTGAAGTCCTTGACACCTACAGCTATAGTAAACAATAAACACAACCTAGCTTTTAGCCAGATTAACATAAAACCTACGCTAAAAGCTTATTTAGCTCAGTTCCTATTTTCTGATTTATCATGTTTGTCTTTGACAAAAAATTACAAGCCTTGCTAAAAGGCAAGAACAAAGACAGTCTGAAGAGATAAAGTAAGCATCCAAACAAAATAGACAAATGGGACTATATTAAACGAAAAGCTAATGCACAGTGAAGGAAAGAACCAACGAAGTGAAGAGACAACTTGTTGAATTGAAGAAAATACTGACAAACTATTCATCCAGCAAGGGATTAACAACCAGAATATACAAGGAACTAAAACAATTTAACACTAGTAATAATAATCATAATAATAATAATCTCATTAAGAAATGGGCAAAGGACATGAACAGACATTTCTCAAAAGAAGACATACAAATCGCCAACATGTATATGAAAAAATGTTCAATAGCACTAATCATCAGGGAAATACAAATGAAAATCACAGTGAGGTATCATTTTATCCCAGTTAGAATAGCTATTACTGAAAAGACAAAAAATAACAGATGTGAGTAAGAATATGGAGAAAAGGGAACTCTTATACACTGTTGGTGGGAATGTAAATTAGTACAGCCATTATGGAAAACAGTATGGAGATTTCTCAAAAAACTAAAAGTAGAGCTACAATATGGTCCAGCAATTCCACTACTGGGTATTTATCTAAAGGAAAGGAAATCAGTATAACGATGGAATATCTGCATCTCCATGCTCAATGCAACACTATTCACAATAGTAAAGACATGGAATCAACCTAAGTGTCCATCAGTGGATGAATGGATAAAGAAAATGTGTCATATATACACAATGGAATACAATTCAACCATTAAAAAAATGAAATTATGTCATTTGCAGCAAAATGGATGGAAATGGAGGTTATTATGTTAAATGAAATCAGTCAGGTACAGAAAGACAAATATTGCATATTCTCATTTATATATGGGAGATAAAAAAGTAGATCTCATCAAGATAGAGAGTAAAATGATAGAGACTGAGTAGGATGTGTAGGTGGAGGGGTGGGGTTGACGAGAGGTTGTTTATGGGTATGAATATACAGTTAAATTGAAGGAATAAGTTCTAATGTTCCATAGCAGAGTAGGGTGACTATGCTTAACAATAGGCATTGTATATACCAAAATAGCTAGAAGAGGGGACATAAAATGTTTCTAAAACATAGAAATGATAAATACTAGAGGTAATGGATATCCTAAATACCCTGAATTGATCATTCCACATTTTATGCATGTAACAAACTATCACATGTAACCCATAAATATGTACAAATATTATGTATGAATAAAATTTTTTCAAAAAATATAGCAACCATAAAATATAAGTTTACAAAAGTAAATTGCTTTTCTATATGCCATTCTATATATTTCATTTGAAATGAAAAAAGCACAATATCATTTACAATAGCATTTAAAAAATGAAATACTTAGGTATAAATCTAACAAAGTATGCACAGTGTCTATATGAGAAAAACTTCAACACTCTGATGAAAGAAATTAAACTAAATTAAAACAAATAAAGCAGTATTCAACACTCATGGATTGGGAGACTCAATATTGGTTAGTTGTCAATTCTTTCCAACTTGATCTGTAGATTCAACACAATTCCCACTAAAATCCGTACAAGCTATTTTGTAGATATTGATAAACTTATTCAACCATTTACACGGAAAGTAAAATGACCTAGAATGCAATAACGAATTCCAGGGGTCTCTTGGTGGACTCTTTGGGGTTTTCTAGGTATAAGATTATATCATCTGCTAAAAGTGATTGTTTGACCTCCTCTTTCCCAGTTTGGATACTCTTAATTTCTTTCTCTTGCCTGATTGCTCTAGCAAGGCCTTCCAGCACTGTGATGAATAGAAGTGGTGATAATGGGCATCCTTGTCTTCTGCCAGTTCTCAGTGGGAATGCTTTCAACTTTTCTCCATTCATTATGTTGGCTGTGGGTTTGTTGTACATGGCTTTTATAATTTTGAGATATAGTCCTTCTAGGCTTAGTTTGTTGAGGGTTTTTATCATGAAAGTGTGCTGAATTTTGTTGAATGCTTTTTCTACATCTATTGAGATGATCATATGATCTTTGTTTTTGCTTCTGTTTATGTGGTAAATCATTTACTGATTTACATGTATATAACCATCCTTGAATCCCTGGCATGAAGCCCACTTGGTGGATTATTTTTTATTATAATCTGTTGAATTCGGTTTGCTAGTATTTTATTAATTTTGCATCTATGTTCATAACAGATATTGGTCTGTAGTATTCTTTTTTTGTTGTGTCCTTTCCTGGCTTTCCTTTTGTTGCATCCAGTATCAAGGTGATACTGGCTTCACAGGATGTGTTGGGGGGAATTCCCTCTTTCTCTATATTATGGAATAATTTCTGAAGTATGGACACCAAGTCTTCCTTGTAGGACTAATACAATCTTGTTTTGAATCCTTCTGGTCTAGAGTTTTTTTTTTTTTTTTAATTTCAGCATATTATGGGGGTATAGATATTTAGGTTACGTATGTTGCCCTTGCCCCCTCCTCCCCCCAATACAGTTTTTTTTTTTTGAAGGTTTTTGAATTGCTGCTTCAATCTCATTGCTTGTTATTGGTCTGTTCAGAAGTTCTATTTCTTCCTGATTGAGTCTTTGGAGATTGTGTGTTTCCAGAAATTCATCCATTTCCTCTATGTTTTCGAGTTAATGTACACAGAGATTTTCATAGTATTCACAGATGTTATTTTGCATTTCTGTGGTATCAGTTGTAATGTTAATATCTCCATTTTCATTTCTAAGTGAGCTTATTTGAGACCTTTCTCTTCTATTCCTGGTTAGTCTATCAAGAGGTCTATCAATTTTGTTTATCTTTTCAAAGAACCAACTTTTTGTTTCATTGATCTTCTGTGTAATCTTCTCATTTTCAATTTTATTTAGTTCTACTCTGACCTTAGTTATTTCTTTTCTTCTTATGGCTTTGGGCTTGGTTTGCTCTTCCTTTTCTAATTCCTTGAGACATATCATTAGACTGTTAATTGTAATCTTTATGTCTTTTTTGGTAGGCATTTAAGGCTATAAATTTTTCATAGATTTTGATAGCTTGTGTCCCATTTGTCATTCAGTTTGAGTAATCTTTTAATTGCCGTATTTAATTTTATCTTTGATCCAATATTCATTCAGCAGCAGGTGGTTTATTTTCCATGACTTTGTGTAGAATTGGGAGTTTCTCTTGGAGCTGATTTCTAGTTTAATCCACTGCAGTCTGAGAAGATACTTGTTATGACTTCAATTTTTTTTAATTTTGAATTTTTAGGCCACATGTTTTGTGGCCTAAAATATGATCAATCTTGGAGAATATTCCATGTGCTTATGAGTAGAATGCATATTCAGTAGCCTGGTGGTAAAATGTTCTGTAAATGTCTGTTAGGCTCAAATGTTCTATAATCCCATTTAAGTCCAGTGTTTCTCTTTTTATTTTCTGCTTGGATGATCTGCCCAGTTCTGTCAGTGGGGTGTTGAAGTCCCTGGATATTACAATGTTGCTGTTTATCTCTTTACTTAGGTCCAGTAGTGTTTGCTTTACGAATCTTGGTGCGCCTGTGTTAGGTGCATAGATATTTAGGATTGTTACGTCTTCTTGTTGAGTTGTTCTTTTTACCACTATATTATGACCATCTTTGTCTTTCTGCACTATTGTTGATTTAAAGTCAATTTTACCTGATATGAGAATGGTTACACCTGCTTTCTTTTGGTTTCCATTTGCATGGAATATATTTTTGCATCCCTTGACCTTGAATCTGTAAGAGTTCTTATGGATTAGATGTGTTTTCTGGAGACAGCAGATTTGGCTTGTATTTTTTTTAATCCATTATCTATGTATCTTGAGCAGGGATTGAAACCATTTATGTTGATTGATAGAATTGATATGTGGGATGCTGTTCTCTTCATCCTGTTGGTTAGTACTATATTACTTTCTTTTACTTCTTGTATTATTGCTTTATTTGAGCTCTGAGCTTTAGCTTGGATGACAATTGTGTTGCTCCATGTATAATGTAGTTCTGAGTATTTCCTGCAGGGCGGGTTTGGTCTTGACAAATTACCTCAGTGTTTGATTGTCTGGAAAAGTCTTTATTTCTCCTTTGTTTATGAAACCTAATTTTGCAGGACACAAAATTATAGGCTGGCAGTTGTTCTACGAATACTGAGGATGGAGCCCCAGTTTCTTCTGGTTTGCAAGGTCTCAGTTGAGAAGTCTGTAGTTAGCCTGATGGGTTTTCCTTTGTAGGTTAGTTGGTGTTTTTGCCTTATGGCTTGCAGGAGTTCCTCCTTTATGTTGACTTTGGCCAGACTAATGACAATGTGTCTCGGTGATTGCCTCTTTGCAGTGAATCTCCCAGGTGTTTGTTGAACTTCTTGTACCTGGTTGTCTAAATCTCTAGCAAGACCAGAAAAATTTTCCTTAATTATTCCCCCAAATAGGTTTTCCAGCCCTTGTGTTTTTTCTTTTCCATCCTCTGGGATGCTTGTGATTCTTATATTTGGATGATTTACATAATCCCACATTTCTCCTGTGCTTTGTTCATCCTCTTAATTCTTTGTTCATTATGTTTTTTTTTTTTTTTTTTGAGGCAGAGTCTCACTCTTTTGCCTGGGCTAGAGTGCCGTGGCATCAGCCTAGCTCACAGCAACCTCAAACTGCCGGGCTTAAGTGATCCTTCTGCCTCAGCCTCCCAAGAAACTGGGACTACAGTCATGAGCCACCATGCCCGACTAATTTTTTCTATATATTTTTAGTTGTCCGATTAATTTCTTTCTATTTTTAGTAGAGACGGGGTCTCGCTCTTGCTTAGGCTGGTCTTGAACTCCGGAGCTCAAACAATCCGCCCACCTTGGCCTCCCAGAGTGCTAGGATTACAGGCGTGAGCCACTGTACCCAGCCTATGTTTGACTGACTGATTTAACTTGAAAGAGTTGTTTTCACACACTGAGATTTATTCTTCTCCCTGGTCTAGTCTATTCTTAATACTTTCCACTGTGTTTTATATTTCCATAAATGAATTTTTCATTTCTAGAAGTTCTATCTAGTTTTTTTAATATGTCTATCTCTCTAGTGAATTTTTTATTCATTTTCTGAATTGTTTTTCTAGTTTCCTTGAGTTGATTTTTCATTTTCTCTTGGATTTCATTAAGCTTCTTTGGAATTAATTGTCTCTCATTTCGGTATTTTCATTTTGGTTGTTAGCCATTGCTAGAGGGCTGGTGTTCCCTTTTGGGGGAGACCTTTTGTTCTGATTTTTCACACTTTCAGAGTTCTTATGCTGATTCCTTCTCATCTGGAGCAATTATTGCTTTTTTATTTTGAATTTTATTTTTAGATTAGGCTTTTCCCCTCACTCACTCATATGGTGGTGTTTGTAGCTTATGTTGGGTAAGATCCTATGGCTTAGTTTGTGGGTATTTTGATGGCAATTTAGGTTCTGGATAGATGCCTTAGTAATGGATATCCTTAGTGATGCTTTTCTCAGTTGCTAGTTATCTGTATGCTGTAACAGTGGTGAGAGATATGTGTGTGGGCAAACACCCTGTCTCTTTTTGATGAGAGAGGATGTAGCCCTTTGAAATTCTTTTTCTCTCCCCAGCCCTGTGGTCTTCTTAGGAATGTGAATTGTAATGGTTTGCCCAGTTTAATCACTGAGACAGTAGGTGGTGCTTGTGGGTGAAAAACAACCTCAACCTATATGATTGAGTCAGTAAATGTTGAAAAGGGATGTGCAAATTGACCTGCCTGTCAGTAGGTAGTGTTTGTTGGAGGGAACAGGCTGAAATGCTGTTTTTGTGACTGTTTCTAGTCCTGCAGGTGGAACACTGAAATGCCCCAGGTGGTGGATGGGGTCCTGTAACATCTAGGTGTGTCCTGATTCTCTGCCTTAGTAGAGGCAGGTGGTGGAGGGAGGCTAGGTGCGGCTGAGTTTGGTGGGCTTTGCCCTCAGCTTCAACAAAAGCTGGTAATGTAGCTGTTTCAGCGTCATTCAAAGGTCTGCTCCCAGCTTCTGTGGAAAGCCACCTGGGAGGGGCTAAAGTAGCCCCACCCAGCCAGAAAGTCTCCTTGTGGAGATGGGGTCATCTGAGCTTCACAATTTGACTATCTAGCTCTCACATCTCCCCCAGCCTGCATGTCTGTCCTACTAGTGTGCATCTCTGTGAAACACCGGCAGGCAGAAACCTCTCAAATTGGACATCCCAGGTCCACAAGTCCACAGAGGAAGAGGTGTTGTCCCCAATCTCTGTGGATGCCTCAGCCTGGAGTATGTGCCCACTAGAGAGAGGGAGATGCTCACCTATTTCTCCATGCAAACTGCTCTCCCAGCTGGAGTGGATGGAGGAGGGGCCACTGCTTACAGTCAGCCCAGGTGCCTGAATGAACTATGTCTGGTTGCTATGGCACCCAGAGCTGTGCCATAAAATACACTCTAATCAAACAGGGAAGTTTTCCTGCGGGGGTCATGGGGCCCTCCCAGCTCACTGCGTCTCAGAACCCCACAGTATTCTACTGTCAGATCTGTCCACATGGGCTTCCTTGCCACCTGAGTCAAACTCACAGACCTTACCTTTTTGTCTCCAGGAACCCATTTGATTATGGAAGGGATGGAGTTCAGCCTGCTCGTGTGACTCACTGGTGTACAACTCTGTAAAATGCCATTGGGCAGAGAGTTCCCAAATCAGACACTGTAGATCCACTGCAGAACCCCAGAGGGAGAGGCATGAGTCTCACCTTCTATAGAAGCCTCAGCCTGAGGCATGCCCTGCAAGGGGGAGGTGGCCATTCACCTACTTCTCAGCACAAACTGCTCTCCCAGTTGGAATGGGTGGGGGAGGGGCCACCACTCATGGCCAGCCACAGCACCTGAATGAGCCATTCTTGGTTGCTATGGCACCCAGGGCTGTGCAGTAAAATCTGATCTAATCAAACAGGGAGGTTTTCCTGTAGGGAGAGGTTGAGCACTCTCCCAGCTTGCTGCGACTCAGAACCCCACAGTATTCTACTGTCAGCTCTGTCCTCACGGGCTTCCTTGCCACCCAAGTCAAACTCACAGACCTCCCCGCTCTGTCTCCAGCAACCTGCTCGAGTCTGGAGCAGACAGGATCCAGTCTGGTTGTCTGACCCTCTGGTGTGCGACTCCGTGAAACACCTTTAGGCAGGGAGTTCCCAAATTGGGCATCCCGGAATCCTCTGCAGGCCCCAAAAGGGAAAGGAATGGGTTCTGCTTTCTGTGGAAGCCTCAACCTGTAGCAGATTCCTTGTGTGTGTGGGGGGGTGCTGTTCACCAAATTCTCAGCCCAAGCTGCTTTCCCTGTTGCAGTGGGTGCAGAAGGTGCAGGGAAGGAAGCATCTAAATGGAAGAAAGCCGGGTCTGGCCGCTTGTGACATTCTTCCTGGTGGGGAGCCCCACATGAAATGTCCAAGCTCCAGGATCATGCACGTTCTCCCCACTATACCATGTTTGCTGCTGTGTCTGGGCTTATGGGGGTGAAAAAGCCTCCAAGAAACTTGATAGCCCACTGGCCACTAAATTCCTGCGGAAGGGTGCGAGGGATCCCCCCTTATCCTTTCATGGGCTTGGAGTTTCTCTGGGTTTGATCCTCACCAGTATCTTTTTTCCTTTTTCTTCTACCTCTCTGTTTGAAATTTTCCTCTGAGAGATCCCCAGCAGGCTTCAGTACCTCTCTCTCTGATCCACACCCACTCTGCTTCTCTTCTTTTTTCTCCTTCATCAGAATTCCTGTCTTCCTGTCAGTATAGTCTGACAAGTGATGTCTCTAGTCAACCATCTTGGCACCTCTCTGATTTCTTAAATGGTACACACATCGACAGTTATTTAATGACTTATTCTATAACCAGCTCCATATGCAAGAAAACAATTTTTAGGGTTTTTTTGGTTTTTTTTTTTTTTTTTTTGTAGCTCTCCTATGTTTCAAGTGCCCAGGCCAGTAAGGTTTGCTGACCAGAACTTTGTAACTTTCTGTTGCACTCATGCATTCCCTTCTGAGTTTCTTTCCCAGTAATGGTGGAGCTTCCTTGTTACCCACAAGATAACTGCAAAGCCTTACACCACCTGTTTTCCCAGAGAAAACAAGATAAGTAATACCCTTACCACAGATTGTGCCCAAGGACCCACTGAATAACCTATTTCCTGTATCCTGCTTGTGCACAAGGCTGAAAAGAGTGACCAATGTTAACCTTGGCCTCATTATATTACTAAAATCCCCACCCTGGGAGGGACATATCCACTACTTTTTTATCATAAGATGTGTGCACTAGCATGATTTCTCACTGCACTTGTGTGCCCTGCACTCCACCCCAAACAGGTAATGATGCTCATTCCCTTCATGCGTTATTCATTTCACCTCCAGAGAAACCCCTGACCCTGTTGGCAGGGAGGCAGATTTGAGGTAGTACGTATCTCTGACCTCCCAGTTGATGCACATCCTGCAATAAATCCTTTCTTCTTGACAATCCTCATTGTCTCAGTAATTGGTTTTCTGTGTGGCGAGTAACAATGAACCCCCCTTGTAGGTTCATTAACAATTCTTTATTTGGGAATATGAAATGATAAAAAATAAGAAGTGAAATTTGGCCTATTTTAAGATTTAATAACTTTAGCCTATCGAGAGATGCATCTTTGGGAGTAGGACAGCAACTCACAGAGAGAAGATTGTTGCTATACATATATATAACAAAGGACTTTATCCTAAGGTATATACAATCACCATAAATCAATAAGGACAGACAACTCAATAGACAACTGAGAAAAATATTGGAAAAGGCATATCACAAAGACCATCTCTAAATGGCCAATGAACGTATTTAAGGTGCTCAACTTAGTCATTAAGAAAATGCAAATTAAAACAAGGACTACGCATGCACCAGAAAATGAAAGACAGGCAATACCAAGTTTGGTGAGAATGCGTAGAAAACACAACTCACATTGCTGATGGGAGTGTAAATTCTGTCAACCACTTTGGGAAATCCTTTGGCAGTATTTTAAAACTGAACATAGGAGTACCTTATGACCAGAAAATCTACTCCTAAGTATATACCTAGTAGAAATGCATACATGTGTTCTCCAAAAATCATGAATAAATATGTTTATAGGAGCACTATTTATAATAGTCAAAACCAAGAAATTACCCAAATGTAAATCAACAGTAGAATTCATAAATAATTTATGATATTACACACAGATTAATATACAGCAATGAGATTTAATGAACTAAATCTACTCTCAACAATATGAATAAATCTCAAAAATATATCGTGGAATCCAAGAAATCAGAAATGGATAAATACATGATAAACGATTATATTTATCTTTGAAAACAATATATAAATCAATACATAAAATGTTAATAAATCTGTGGTATAAGAAATTGGGACAGTGGTCCCCTTAGGAGAGGAGGATAGTGAAAGGAAGGAGACATGAATAAGGCTTTGGATGCTGCCAATGTTCTGTTCCTGATCTTTGCTGAGGTATTGGTGTGATCACGATGAAAATTCATTGAACTGTGTACTTATTTGTACATTTTCCTGTGTATCTGTTTTACTTAAATACAAAGGTTAAAATCTTCATGCACCTTGATCCACTTACATTATGCTCTCTGTTTTTCTTTCGCTTGACTTTTATCCTCAAATTATAAGCAATTTTTAAAAATATTTTTCAAAAATATATTGGTCCCTAACTAGATTCTCAGCATGATAGAATATTCAAATACATATAACAGGCTTGTTGTATAAAATGCACTTCATTTGTCGACAAAAGTTCTATGATGATGTTTTGCCTGGTCTGAACTCTAGGAGTGTGGTCTTATAGCAATCTTTTACTTTCTTAAGCCTCAGGTTTTTCACCTGAAAAATGGGCTTAATGATGCCCGACTCCCAGGGTATTATATAAAATGAGAACATATAGATATACTGGCAGTTATAAATCACCATAGACATTTTATTTATCATAGATAATGTGGTCTCTGCTCTGAGGGGAGGACTCAATAATAGAGAAAAAAAGCCAAAATAGCAACATAAAAAAGTAATAAGTTATCCATCACTATTTCCATACCAATTTCTATAATTTTGCTTACCACAATACCATCATCATTTTTGTTCACATGTTTGTCTGCCACACTAGATTTTGAGCCACCTGATGACAGAACCAGCTATCATGATTGTACATTTTAGATGCTGAACTAAGCTAGGGAAAAGGAACATGGACATCCTCTGCCTATCACCCTCTTTTTGTCCTCGGCGTCTGTCACCAATCATTCAACTTTGTTTAAACTATCTAATTAAATTCAAATAATACTTCCCCCAGTGAAATCTCATTAACCAGAAGTTATCACGATTTTTTTCCTCTCCTGAATTATTATGGAACATTGGCTATTGCCTTATCCATGAACTAAACTGATTATAGGTAAATTCAAGTTAAGTATCTTTAATAAAAACATTTTAAATAACTAGAAAATAATATACTTGATATTTGTTAAATCTTAA
>RJWJ010039302.1:0-14554 GCA_004363605.1 Indri indri | reverse complement strand
GCATGCAAAAATTTTCTCCCATTCTGTAGGTTGTCTGTTTGCTCTTGTGACAGTTTCTTTGGCTGTGCAGAAGCTTTTTAATTTGATCAGGTCCCATTTATTTATTTTGGTTGTTGCTGTGATTGCCTTTGGGGTCTTCTTCATAAATTCTTTGCCTAGGCCAATGTCTAGAAGAGTATTTCCAACATCTTCCTCTAGATTTCTAATAGTTTCACTCCTTAGGTTTAAATCTGTTACCCAGCGTGAGTTGATTTTTGTGAGAGGTGAAAGGTGTGGATCCTGGTTCAGTCTTCTACATGTGGCTGTCCAGTTTTCCCAGCACCATTTATTGAATAAGGATTCTTTTCCCCAGTGTATGTTTTTGTCTGCTTTGTCAAAGATTAGGTGGCTATATGAGGATAGTTTTATATCCGGGTTCTCAGTTCTGTTCCACTGGTCAATGGCTCTATTTTTGTGCCAGTACCAAGCTGTTTTGATTACTACAGCCTTATAATAAATTTGAAGTCTGGTAAGTTGATACCTCCCATTTTGTTTTTATAGCCTAGAATTGTTTTTGCTATGCGGGGTCTTCTGGGGTTCCATACGAAGCGTAGAATTAATTTTTCTACATCTGTGAAGAATGATGTTGGTATTTTAATAGCGATTGCATTGAATCTGTAGATCACTTTGGGTACTATAGACATCTTCACAATGTTGATTCTGCCGACCCACGAGCATGGTATGGTTTTCCACCTATTTACGTCCTCTGCTTTTCCTTCCTCAATGTTTCATAGTTCTCCCTGTAGAGGTCTTTTACCTCCTTAGTTAAATATATTCCCAGATACTTTATTTTCTTTGTTGCTATTGTGAAGGGAATTGAGTCTTTGATTTGGTTCTCGGTATGACTGCTATTGGCATATATGAAAGCCTCTGATTTGTGTGTATTGATTTTATATCCTGAGACTTTACTGCATCCATTTATCAATTCCAGGAGCCTATTGGTTGAATCCATGGGGTTTTCTAGATATAATATCATGTCATCAGCAAATAGTGAGAGTTTGATCTCTTCTGTTCCCATTCATATGCCTTTAATTCCACCCTCTTGCCTGATTGCTGTGGCCAGGACTTCCACCACTATGTTGAATAGAAGTGGCGATAGTGGGCAACCTTGTCTGGTTCCAGTCGTAAGTGGGAATGCTTTCAATTTTTCCCCATTCAGTATGATGTTGGCTGTGGGTTTGTCATAAATGGCTTGTATCATTTTTAGGGAAGCCCCATCTATGCCTATTTTGTTAAGCATTCTTATCATAAAAGGGTGTTAAATTTTCTTAAATGCTTTTTCTCCGTCTATTGAGAGAATCATGTGGTTTTTGTTCTTGCTTCTGTTTATGTGGTGAATTACGTTTATAGATTTGCATATGTTGAACCATCCCTGCATCTCTGGAATGAAGCCCACTTGGTCATGATGGATTATTTTCTTAATAAGCACCTGGATTCGGTTAGCTAGAATTTTGTTGAGAATTTTTGCATCTATATTCATAAGGGATATTGGTCTGTAGTTTTCCTTTTTTGTTGTGTCCTTTCCTGGTTTTGGAGTAGTCAACTGATTGATCATATTTAGTCCATTTCAGTTGGCTTGGAATCCAGCCTATTTTTAATAACCTAGAAATCTCAGTTATGTTTGGAAAGGGTCTTGAGAAACCCAGATGCTTAGCTGTGATGCATGCATATTAATAGCAAATATTAATTAAGCGCTTAATAAACTCCAGGCCGTGTTTTAAGCACTCTTTATGAACTTCTCTTTCAGTCTTTTCAACAACTATTTAAGAGCTATTATTGTGTCCATGAGAAAAATGAGGCACAGAGAGTGTTTTTCCAAACTATCTGTTAACTTAGCCAAAACACCGATTAATTGTTGAATTTTATTTAAATCGACTCAATCAAAACCATCCAATCAAAATGGGTTAGACACCATCCTAAATCTATTTCCTAGAGGGCAGAGTAGAACCCTTTTGTATAGTGTAGTTTTGGCTATTTTGCTAAGACCCCAGTTTCAAATGACAGGGATCATGACAAGACTATGTAGAAGTCACCCATCCTGCCAAGCTTCCCTGTCAACATCTTTCTTTCTGGGTGTTTGACGTTTTTCCAAGCAGATTGCCAAGGATCAATCAAAAGTAGAACAACTGAGAGATGAAGTTTTAAGGAGCATCTGAAATAACAGCTTTCATAAGCATAACCTGACAGGTGACAGACATCCTCTGGAGAATCAGCAACCTCACATGAAAAGGGCAATTGTCATGCTACAGGGCTGATTTCAAAGGATCTTGCCATTTTGTTATCATATTAAGAGGAAATCATTAGTGAGAATAACCTTTTGATTTTAACATATCCTACAAAACTAATTAATGCTTAACTTCAGCATTCTACATTGTAAAGATGTTTGTCTTCATTTTTTTGCTAAAAAAAAAAGAGGCAGAGAAGTTCAATCGGAACCGTATTTGGCTTCATGTGAGACACGAACTTGAGCTCTGAAACCACCCACCCATGCTCCGTTTACATACACAAATAGCAATTCAGGATGTGTGATGTCTTTTGAGTTTTACTGACTCCTGAGAGAATTGCTAAGCAGACTCAGGTCTGAAGTTACACAGTTTGTTAGTTTTAATAACTTCAGGAATAATTTGGGGTCATTTATGGCTATACCTGATTTACCTAATGAGCCACGCACTTACGGGTCAGCTTTACCTCAACAGACGCAAACACCAGACCCTCTTCTGACTCAATGGAACATTCACAACCTGGGGCTGGGTTGAGGGCAGGGCTGGTAGTAGGGGAGAAGGGGACTGGAGCTAAATAGAGATGGACCTGCTGGTTACAGAAAGAGCAAGGGCAAAGTGAAGAAGAGGTGATTGAGAAGTCACTGAGTGAAGAGAAGCTGGCTCAACTGCCCAACAGATTCACAGATAAAAATAGTCAAGCTCTCAGGTAAAGTAAGTTCAAAGGATATTGTCAAGTTTTAAACTTGTTTCAGCTTGAAGCGCTGCTAGGACAGGTTTAATAATAGTTTGTGATCACTTCTCTGTGGCCAATCCAATATTAGGAGAAAAGGATTTCACTTTGTTTTAAGACATTTGTATCAAATCATAATTACAAAATGTCTGAGCAGACAGTTTAGTTGTTAGGCATAAGAAGAGTAAGTTATTGTATTAAAATATATCTGGATTTTTGTTTGTATTCAGGTGTGATGAAGCCAATAGAACAGGAGACAATTGTCATTGGGAAAGATAGTTTATTACAGTTCTCAGGAGGAGGGGACAGGCCATGCCATGCAAAGCCACAGGAGGGAACAGTGAGGTTGGTCACAGGCGGAGAGAAGGGTGTACTTCAGAAAGCCATCACTGTGGTTTTCCGGAGAAGGAATAAGTGAGGCAGGGTAAGCAGGCTAAGCAGGCTTAGGACTGGCTAGTTTGAATAATTGTAGTGGTCTGGGGTATAGGGCTGCCCCTAGTTGTCTGAAGCCTAGCACTGGAGAGATTAGGGCAGGGGAATAGTGTCCACAGTACAAGAGGAGGCACATGAGGGGTGTGGGCTTTGGATTGTTTGCTTTGCATATGAAGGCACACTTGAGGAAGAGTCATTTTTCTATCCCTAGGAGTCTGCTAAACCTGGGAGGAGCAGTCCCTCCCTAGTCAGCAAGGCCCCAGATGTCAAAACATGAGATGCAAAAACTAGAAAATTTGGTTAATACAGTTAAGTGCAGGGCTCCTCCATTTTCTCTGTTTACACATGGAAAATAAGTGTGTACTAGCAAAAATAAGCACCACATTCCATCTCCCAAGGTCCTCCTGGGTGGCTCAGGGAGAAGAAAGCCAATGTTGCATGGTTGCATGGAGGAAGAGTAGCAGAGATTCACTTTGACTTACTCACAGTTTGGGCAGCCTTGGTTTGGAGAGACCCTTGAGTTTTCTTCTGAGTCGGTTCTCCTGGGTGGTTCTTAGAGGAGAGGCCATTCCTAATGGTTGGACTCTCACGTGATGCAGGAAGAGGGTGCATTCGTAGATGTTACTTCCCCAGTGATGCTGCCACTTTGGTCTGGGAAATGTTTGTGAAACATGCAAAGCAAACCCCTTGCATTTTCATCATTAAAAAAAAATTACTGGGCCGGACGTGGTGGCTCATGACTGTAATCCTTGCATTCTCGGAGGCCAAGACAGGCGGATCGTTTGAGGTCAGGAGTTTGAGACCAACCTAAGCAAGAGCAAGACCCCATCTCTACTAAAAAAATAGAAAGAAATTAGCTGGACAACTAAAAATATATAGAAAAAATTAGCCGGACATGGTGGTGCATGCCTGTAGTCCCAGCTACTCTGGAGGCTGAGGCAGGAGGATCGCTTGGGATCACTTGAGCCCAGGAGTTTGAGGTTGCTGTGAGCTAGGCTGATGCCGCGGCACTCTAGCCCAGGCAACAGAGTGAGACTCTGTCTCAAAAAAAAAAAAAAAAAATTACTAAGAAGTGTTTGAAAGACACTCTTTAGTGAAGGCTGGCCTTTTCCTTGTCCATCATCCCTCTCTGATGCTCACTCCCCCCCCCAACTCTGGTTTCCCATCTTTCAATCATTTGTATAATGTTTATATTTATGTTTTTTGAATGGCACTTGTATATACTTACATAAAGGGGTAATACATCCCATTGCTATCTAAATTCTATCCATTTTTCCCGATACAGCTGGAAGTTACACTTCTTTCAAGTCATTCATTCATTCAATTAATACTAATTGAACAACTAGTCTGTGTCAGCATTGTTTTAGGATAAAGCCAGACATGGAACAGACAAAATACCTTCCTACATGGTGCTGACATTCTAAGGGAAAAGTTAGGCAATTGAAACAATAAACAAATATAGAGTGTGCCAGATGGTTAATGCCATAGAGAAAAATAACACAAGGTGGGAAGGATAGAGAGTGTAGGAAAATATTACAATTTTATATAGGGTGGCTAGGGCAAGTCTTGCTCATAAGATGAACATGCCTGTCTTGTAAGAAGTTTCCCATTCAGAGGGAACAGCATAAGTAAATGCCCTGAGATGGAAATGCATTTGGAGTGTTGTAAGAAAAGTAAGGAGGCCAGTCAGAAGGACTGAAAAAGGTGGGAAGAAGGGAGAGAAGCAACAGATAAACCCAGAGAGTGATGAATGGGGAAATGGGAAAGGATGATGTTGAGCCTTGAAAACTATTCTAAGGACTTGAGTGAAAGTGAAGCTATAGGCAATTTTAAGCAGCAGAGCAGCACGTAGAAATTCACAGGATCATGCTGGCTTTAGAGAATGGTCTGCATGAGTTAAGGGCAGAAGTTAGGGTGCTTTTGTAATGTTCCAGGTGAAAGAAAATGGAGGCTTGGACCAATGTTAGAAGCGAAAGTGAGAAGAGTAAGATTCTGGATATAGTTTGAAGGTAGAGCCAGTAAGGTCTGCTGTTGGATCAGATGTAAGATGTAAGAAGAATGAGTAATCTAAAATAAGTCCATGGTTATTGATTCAGAACATGTAAGAAGGAAATTTCCATTAATTGAGTTGGTGACGCCTGAAGGAGAAGCTAGTTATGGTGGACCGATGTGAGGGAGGGGAGAGGAGGGGAGAAGACCGATGGGTTCAATCTTGGAGCTATTGAGTTTGACATAGTGGTTAGACATGCGAATGGAAATGTTGAGTAGGCAGTTTTTTATACAAGTCTGGAGTTTGAGGGAAATTTAAAATTAGAAATCATATAGATACTATTTATAGCCATGTGACTCAAGAAGATCACATAGGTAGTGAGCTATATTCACAATGGCCAAAAGGTAGAAACAACTCAAATGTCCATCAACACAGAGGAGGGCCAAGGACCATGCCTTGGGATCAGCATCACCTGAGGAGAGAAGAAACCAAAGAAAGAGACTGAAAAGCAACAGCTAGCAACTTGGCCAGAAGCCAAGTTGAGAAAGTGTTTCCAGAAAAAGGCAACAATGTAAAATGCTGCATTTAAGATAAATTAGATGAGGAAACAAATTGACCAAACGACTTTAACATAGAGGTTACTGGGAACCTTGACAACAGCTGTTTTCAGGGGGTGAGGGGTTTGAAGTCTGTTCAGAGAGAGTTCGAGAGAGAATTGTAGAAGAAATGTAGAGTGCAGGGATAGACATTTCCTTTGGAGAATTTTGCTACAAAAGGGAGCAGAGAAATGAGATGGTAGTTGGACTAGAATGTGGCATAAAAAGAAGAAAATTTTCCAAAATCTTTCTTGGGTATTCTGGGCCATGTTTCCCTCTCTTTATAACTGGTCCACCATGAATGCTCAGTAAGTGTCTGTTATGAGTGTGCGTGGTTATACTGTGATGTATATAACTGCGGGTATGCTGTATCATGCTGCTTTGATATTATTTCATGAATGTTTGTTTGTTTAATCAATGCTGGGTTGAGAGCCACTACTGTGACATCTTGCATGAGAAGTAGGAACAAAGTGAGTGCTAAAATGTGATGTGTGTATTTTGTACAGAATTGTCTTAGCCAGTCTTGCAAACAGCATGAAGATGGATTTGTTTAGCTGCCTATCTTCCTCCTTAGTGTGTGATTCCATGTTGCCAAAAACCATGCTTTGTTGGTCTCTGTATCCTCAGCAACAAACAGTACCTGGACATTAGAAACATTAAAAAATGATGATTGGAAAGCATGAATTAACAAATGAATGAATAGCAAGTAGCACAGAGGTTTGTGCTGAATGGTGTCACCACCTGAAAGCATACAAACTTCATAAAGAACAGTTCCTTGCACTATCAGGAACTTATTGCTAATGGTACTGCAGATGGGGCAAAATCTTTGCAGAAAAGCCATTCATGAAACTTGAGTAGATTTTGGAGACTTGAACTGGTTGTGAACATCAAAAACTAAGTGAAAAATGATTTTTAAGTTTTCAGAATCCAGAGGCTGTTTTCTTAAAGTTGTCAGACTTTGAAAACTCTGCTAATCTATTAAGTACTTTATTATTATAATTAACATGTTCTTTACAATTCACTGATCATAATGCTTTAATTTGTTATTAACAAGAACATCACTTACTGCGGTTAGAATTCCATTATAGTCCAACTCTAATAAATCATATGCCACTAGAGCTAAGTATCACCAAAAATTTTAAGTAAACAAAACCAGCACTCATATCCAATCTCGGTCCTGTGATGACAAGAGTGCTTCTGTGCAAGCCTGATCTTGTGGCTTTATGGTCAGTTGACACCCAATTCAAGAGGAAGAGCTCAGGATGCATATTCACTCTCAAGCATATGGTTAGGCATTCCGATTCCACCAAAACCTGATGCTAAATCAGGAGATGTTTCTCAAAAGGAGAAGAGTTATTTGCCAGTGAGGGCATGACTTTGCTACAAAACCGTAGAAAAGCATACTGAGATTCTTCTAATGATGCTTCCTATAGCATCCAGTTTGCCCCATATACTTCAAGATCCATCAGGTCTACATTCCCCAAGTCCCCAGTGGTGGGTTGCTAACTTATATCCTGAAACAGCAGGAGAGCTTTTGTTGCTCAGGGCCTATTGACCAAGATGGTTTGCCTCGGTTTGCCTAAATTTTAGACAGGTTTCTTCTTTGCTAGAGGACCCTGGCTTTTTTTGGTAGAACATTTACTTTCAAAAACTTGCAATCGTAAATACTTTCTCTGTCCCTTTGAGATGTAAATCTTCTCCTAACCTCTTGCCAACTTTACAATCCAAGAAAGTCTTTCTCAAGTACATAGGAGTCATGTCTTTGAAACATAATCACTGAAGGAGATAACATCACTATCTTGTAGTATCTGTGGCAAGGTAGGAGCCTAAGATGATAAGCAATAATAGCAAACAGACAGCCTACTCACATTGCCCAATCTCCCCCTAGCATCCTCCAGTCCTCCAGTACTTTTCCACTGGCTTACCCAACTTCTTAAAAATCCTCCCACATTTTATTTCAGTGGAGGTTAGTTCAGTCTTCCTCTCCTATTGCAATAGTCTTGAATACAGCCTTCCTTGCCTATTTAATTCCACTGAGTGCAACTTTTCTCTGACACAACTGAGAGCTCATGGGTTATTTCAAGTGAGTCAAAGCAGTACTACCAAATGTTGTACATGTTGCTTAAAAGTAAAAAAATTCAAAAGGTCATCAAGTATTGTAAAATAATTCTCAGCTGTTTGAGCAAGCATAATGAACACAGAATCCATACTTATTAACTGCCCAATATAAAATTATGTTGCTTTTTCCTTTGTCTAACATCCTCAAGATCCATCCCCACACATTCCCCAAGTTTTTCTGATATAAATTAGCAAAATTTTGTAATTCTTTTGTTGTATGAATCTTGTCCTCTTAGGAGGAACTCTGTACTTGCTCCTTTGGGGTATGTTTTCATCTGATGGTGGATAAGAACTAGAGACAGAGAAGAGTGGTAGTCTTTAGGCATAAGTACAACTGGCATCCTTGGGCAAGATGATTATCACAGGTGAAGTCTTTATAGAATTTTCAACCAAGACAAGTGCATACTACTCACATAGTGGAGAAGGGGTTGTTTCTGCTGACAAGGGGGGATTCATTGGTTTGGGGAAGTTCAGGGTATTCGGACACATCTGGATTGACTCAGATCATAGTCTCCCACTCTTTCACAACAAATATCTCACTTTTCACATAAAAGATCAGGCAAGGCTATAAATTCTACTTATATTGTAGCTAAGCAACTCCAGGTACAACTCTTCATCTAATTTTAAAATTACATCGGCCCTGTACCCGCAAGAAATAAGAGACTTTTTTTTTGGATAGTCATAAAAGCTTCCTGTATTTCTAACCATGTCTTGAAGCAAGTATTCTAAACCTTACGTTTGTTATTTTTTTAGTTCTCAGTGCAGTGTAAAGCAGCTATTCCATCCCACGGCATTCATATTTCTCATTTACATGATAATTTTCCAACCCGTGTCTTATTTAAAGTACACATTGAATTCACAGGAAATATAGGTCATAATTTAAAAAATTGTTTTGCCACTTTAGGGCTTAGACTGCTAGTGCTGTTATCTGTCAATGACTGGATTGTCACTGCCTTTAAACCCAACCAAGTGAGGTAACCAAACAAAAACTGATAACCCTTATTAATAGAAAATTAAGAAAATTCTAAATAAAATGCAGTTTGGGAATAAGGAAAATAATTCCAGAATGAGGTCTCTAATACAAAAAGAAATGGTAAGCAATACTATCAGTAAATTTCTAGGTAAATTTAAACAAACATTATGTGAATGATAATAACAATAGCACTATAGTAAGTATAATTTGAGGATTTAAAAATAAGGAAGAAAATACTAGGCAATGGTACCATGTAAGACCCAAGGAAAGTAATTGGAATTTTATGTTCCAATATCCTTGTATTGTTTAGGAGGCTAACATATTAATTGCATTCAGACTGTATTAATTATACATGACAATGTTTGAAAGGTCTGGAACATTTTCTAACACCAACAACCAATTTTCCCTTCCTCGTAGGTGTCCAACAATTGAATTCAAATAAATTCAGTTTAATTTGATTTAATCCAATCCAATTCAACTCAATTCAATTCAATTCAATTCTGACACTACCTGGAGTTAGTGCCTGATTCCACAAATTTAAGGATTTGGTCCCATAAGACTGACCCATGTTGGATGCCACTTGAAAGTTTGAGGCCTTACATAATTCTGACCAACCGGCTATAAATTGGGGCTTCCCTCGACCCTTTCTCAGGTTTGATAATTTTCTAAAATGACTCATAGAACTCGAGGGAAGATTTTACTTACAGTTACCAGTTTATTATAAAGGATACAACTCAGAAACAGCCAGATATAGGAGATGCACAGGACAGAGTATGGGGGTGCAGCATGGTGTTTCCACACCCTCCCAGCACCAGCCCAGGTGGTTGTCCAGGATTTTCTTTAAAGCTTAATCTCCCCTTCTCTGAGGTGGCTGGGCTGAAAGTCCCAACCTCCTTATCACTTGGTCTTGTCTCATTAACACAAACTCAGGTGAGATTGTATGGGACTCATTATGAATAATGAAAGATACTCCTAGTATGCAGAAAATCCCAAGGATTTTAGTAACGCTGTGCCAGGAAGCAGGACAAAGACTATATACAGTCATGCACTGCATAATGACGTTTTGGTCAACAGCAGACCACATATACCATTGTGGTCCCATAAGATTTTAATGGAGCTGAAACATTTCTATCATCTAGTGACATCACAGCCATGGTGACCTCATAACGCAGTGCATTACTTATGTTTGTGGTGATGCTGTTGTACACAAACCTACTGTGTTGCCAGTCACGTAACAGTATAGCACATACAGTTATACACAGTACATTATACTTTTTTTTTTTTTTTGAGACAGAGTCTCACTCTATTGCCTTGGTTAGAGTGCCGTGGCATCAGCCTAGCTCACAGCAACCCCAAACCCCTGGGCTCAAGCGATCTTACTGCCTCAGCCCCCCGAGTAGCTGGGACTACAAGCATATGCCACCATATCTGGCTAATTTTTTCTATATATTTTTATTTGTCTGGTTAATTTCTTTCTATTTTTAGTAGAGACAGAGTCTCACTCTTGCTCAGGCTGGTCTTGAACTTCTGACCTCGAGCGATCCTCCTGCCTTGGCCTCCCAGAGTGCTAGGATTACAGGTGTGAGCCACCATGCCCTGCCCCATTATACTTGATAATAAATGACTATGTTACTGGTTTATGGATTTACTATACTATATTTTTTATTATTTTAGACTGTGCCCTTTCTACTTATAGAAAGCAGCCTCGGTCAGGTCCTTCAGGAGGTATTCCGTAAGAAAGCATTGTTTTCTTAGGAGATGACAACTCCGTTTGTACTATAGTCCCTGAAGACCTTCCAGTGGGACAAGACATGGAGGTGGAAGACAGTGGTATTGATGGTCCTGACTCTCTGTAGGCCTAGGCTAATGTGTGTGTATCTTAATTTTTAACAAAAAAGTTATGAGAAAAAAATAAAAAATTAAAAAACCTTATGAAGACATAAACAAAGAAAATATTTTTGTACAGCTATCCAATGTGTTTTTTTAAGATGTTACAAAAGTTTAAAAAGTTTTATTACAAAAGAGTAAAAAGCTTTAAAAATTTAAGTTTATAAAGTAAAAAAGTTAGTTAGCTAAGATTAATTTCTTGTCAAAGAAAGAAAAACATTTTTCATAAATTTAGTGTAGCCTAAGTGTATGGTGTTTATAAAGTCGACAGTAGTGTGCAATAATGTCCTAGGCCTTCACCTTCACTCACCGCTCACTCACTCACTGACCAGAGCGACTTCCAGTCTTGCAAGCTCCATTTGTGGTAAGCAGTCTCTATAGGTGTATTATTTTTTATAGTTTATGCTGTCGTGAGTGGCATAAGGTCAAATGTAAGTAGGACTATGTACATTTGTGTCTTTTCATAAAGTTGGACTTTCATTGATGCATAGTTAATCATAAAACCCATGCACTACATGGAGTTCCCAGGGAGGCTGTTCTCTTTAGTTTGACCTCTTCACTTGGTCATCAGAGCCATGGGCACACAGGCTTAAGCCACTCCCCAGGTCAGTGAATATTGCAAACCATACACAGCAATATACTTAATATATAAATGTTATAGATTAAAATTTTCACATCAAACAGAGTAACATTTAACATCAAGAAAAAGAGGGATAGGAAGAGGGGTTAACAAACCCATCCAAGGAGAGCAACATGGACAAGGAGGGTGTCCTAGGCTGATCCAGATGGTCGTCAACATCTTTGGGAACAGAGCCAGTCCTCGATTTGGGCACAGTCTCATGGCGGCAGATTTCAGGAGCTGATCATGAGCGAGAGTGAAACAGTGTCTATTGCGATGGCTGTGTCAAACTGGTGACATCCTGTTCCTTTTGAAATCTCTGAGTCCTCTGGTGATGGCTGATAGTGAAGGGTTATGCCCTTGTCTGATTAGGTGTTGTCTCTACCAATTAGGTGAATATCTGGTCCCTGTTGGCATGATGCCTTTTGAAATATAAGATGGAGTCTTTTTCTAAGATGGGATTACTCATATCAAGGATGCTCTATATATATATACAATATTTTTACTACACCTTTTCTATGTTTAGTTATGTTTAGATACACAAATACTCACCATTGTGTTATAATCACCTGCAGTGGTTGAGTACAGTAACATACTGTATGTATTTGTAGCCTAGGAGTGGTAGGCTATACCACATGGCCTAGGTGTGTAGTAGGCTGTGCCATCTAGGTTTGTGTAAGTACATTCTATGATGTTTACACAATGACAAAATCACCTAGCCACAGATTTCTTAGAACATATCTCTGTCGTTAAGTGATTCATGACTGTATATTTTTGTATCATACCAGAAAGGGTAATCACTAGAATAATAGAAATAGACTGTATAGCTTGAAATCATTAAAGGAAAAAAATAAAACATGAAATCAAATGAAAACATATTTTAATTAATCCAATAAAGGCAAGAAAAGGAACATAAACAATGAGGAAAACAGAAAGTACTATCCAAGATAGTAGAAACATATCCAAATATGTCACTAATTACAGTAACTGCAAGAAGGCTTAACTCACTGGTTTAAATAGAAAAAGTCTCATACAGATTTGAAAAATAAGTAGCTATGCTCTATTTAAGAAACACATAAATGTAAAGACTCAGAAAAGCTGGAAGCGAAAGGAAGAAAACAAAATGTGACAAATACTACCAAAGGAAAGATTCAGTTGCTATATTAGCAACAGACAAAATAGACTTTAGGGAAATAACAAACATTAAGGAAAATTGCTGCATAATTATAAAGAATTCAACTCAATAGAAGGATATGACAATAAGAAATGTACAATTTTAAATAATATACCATCAAAATACATAAAGAAAAATTGACAGATTATAGAGATAATTGTACATGTTAGCTACACTGAGGGATTTCAATACACCCCTACCCCACTTAACGCAGGTCTTCGGTGCAGCTCTGTGAGTTGCAGCTGGGCCTGGACTACGCCTCTGGATCCCAGAGCTGATACCAGATTTTGCTTCCAAAGAACTCCCTGCTCCAGATTCTACTCACTTCGCTGTTTTCTCTCTTTCTTGTATTTTTTTCACAGTTTCTCTTACTTGTATATCGTGTGATCCCAGTAATATATTAAAAACATAAATGCTCCAATTTATCCAGTTTCTAGTTGTATTGGAGCAGGAGGGGCTTTCAGAGGCTGTCGTCCGCCATGCTGCCGGAAATAGATGCCTTCAATCGTTTCTTTGCTGTGTCTTCTAGCTTTTAGTCATTTCTCCTCACTAATTTAATCCTCATTCTAAGGCCAAAGTGGTCGTCCTAAAATATGACTCTAATCACGTCACTAGCCTGCAAAAAAGTCTTGTATGTCTTACCATCACACTGAAAAAAGTTTGATCATCTCAGTCTGGAGAAAAAGATCCTTCAGGAACTTTCTCACGCCTGTCTCACCAGCGTCATCTCCTCTAGGCTCAGTGGTGGCTCGCACTGCGTTTTGTGCAGATGGTTTTCTCTGTCTGTAAGCTTCCCCCCTCAACTCAGGGTGGATATTTAGTGAATATACACTACCATGGCCATGCTGGTTGTTACAATACCTAAATGCTCTCACAGAAGTATGCAAAGTATCACTACCCTGCCTTTTTCCACAAGATTTTTTGCTCCCTCCCCTCAAGCCGAACAAGTCAAGCACCTGGTACAGCAGTGTTGGGGCTGGGGTTCCAAGATCCTGCTTCAGAGCTGAGTCTTAATTGGTCAATGCCTGGGCTGTCCAGCCTGTTAAATGTTTTGAATGTTCTCCCTGGATCCACCCCTCTTTTCTAAGCAAATCCTGCTTGTACTTTGAGATTCCAATAGAGTGTCATTGCTTTATCTATGAAGTATTCCATGCCTTTCTTTCTTTCTTCCTTCCATTTTCTATGCTGCACTAGCACTCTGTGCATACTTCTGCCCTCCACTGTGTCATAAATGCCACTTTTGTGCACCAGACTCTGTGCTCTGTGAAGACAGAGCCATGCCCTAATTACCATGGTATGCACTGTTAGCACAGTGTTCAGCCGTGATCAAACCTCCATAAAGACTAGGATTTTGCACCATGCGTTTATACGGGCCTCACCCTTTCTCTAACTCTAAGAGAGAAGAAAGGGACTAAAAACATGTCTAACTGGGGTTATCTTCTTGCTTTGCTGATGAATTTAGCAGCTGCTAGTAATTCTGAGCCTCCATTTTCCTGGAACGATGGGTATCAGTAACACACAATGCCTCTTTCTGGCTGGGAGACTCTCCCATCCCAATTTGAGCAGAGAGAGTCCTCACAGAGCATACTTTGTTTATATTTCATATATAAAACTAATTTTGAATGACTTCTGATTACTTACTGAAATTCTGGATTGTCAAAAGTCAGAATGAAAAAGATAGACTGCATCCAAAAATATCGTACTAGAAATTGGGGAAGGTTTTTAATTTTGAAGATAATTCTCCTTAGATCTCATTCCTTACTCTATTCGAAAG
>RJWJ010039301.1:0-14535 GCA_004363605.1 Indri indri | reverse complement strand
GGGCCGACACCGTTCGACCCTTGTCGCCAGCTGGGTGAGGAACTCAGTCAAAATGAGCCGGAGCAGGCCCCAGAGAGTGGGGAGAGCCCCACCACCTCAAGCGTCACCCTCAGCAGCCAGTAACTTGGGAGTGAGGCCAGCGACCTCAGAACTATCTGCGAAGTCTCCAGAGGTCTGGCTGCTGGGACATGGCCAACCGCGTGGACGGGGAATTTTTCACTAACCGGGTACACCGTGGCGATGAAAATAAAATCAACCACTTGTGAAATGAAGTCTGTGTGCGTGTTCTGTGATGGTGGGGAGGGAGGAAGGAGGGAAGAGGAGGGTGTGTGGGAAGGGAGGGGGTGGGTCCTGATAAATACAGTGGATAGTTTTCAGTCATATTCACATTGGATAACTCTGCAGAATGTGACATTGATGCTGCACAAAAGTCAAAGTCACTAGACCTCACAAATGTCCCTAGAAATGGATAATTTGCATCATGATTCGGGCTGGCAGTGGTGGGGGTAGGAAGCAGGGTTCCTGGCAAGGACGCCTGGGAAGATACAAGAGGCAACAGTCCTGAGAAGAGGAAGCCTCTTTCTGAGGGTGAGGTCAGCTTAGTGGCAAAGACTGTATCTGCCTCTGCCACCTCCCCACTTTTAGCAGCCTGATTGCCTCTTCTGGCTGCCCCCACCTCCCCAAGGCCACCAGGGACCCTTTTCCATCACTGCTAGTTTGCAGTTGATGCCTGGAGCCAACGCCCTGACTTCTATTAACACATCCAGGACCACAAGCCAACAAGGGAAAGGGACAGCAGGCCCAGGCCTCCGAAGCCACCATCTCTGAGCAGGTCCACGGAAAGGCCACTGGGCCAGACACTGGCTGCTCTGTGCTGGCCCCGATGGGTGGGATGTCCTGGAGCCTGGTGCAGTCTGCATCTTGTTGCTGTCTGCACAGGCATCAGAAGGACCTTCTTAAAAATACACAGAAACTCAAGGGCAGAGAGGCAGTGTTCATAGGGACTCCAGCATGGCAGGCAGGAGTTTTGCTTGAGGGGTGGGGTAACCCTAGGCTTCATAGTTCAGCCAAGCAGGGAGAGTGGCAGGAGGCCAGGCTGGAGAGGAGGCCAAAGTCCCAACAGTACACGACCCTGTGGGCCATGGAAAGGGGTTTGGACTTTATTCCAAGGGCAGTGGGTAGCCACTGGCAGGTTTAAGCAGGGGAGAAATGTGATCTCCCCTGTGTCTCACCCTGTCCAAGGGCTCAGGCTTACCAAGTCCCCATCCCCTCTGATGACTCTACCATGGGATTTGGGGGCAATGCCTCCCCTGGCTTCACTCCCCCAGGTGCTTGGCTAAGAAGCCCCTAAGTTTGCCTGGGTCTCAGGCCAACCTGCAGGACCTGCGATGCTGGAAAGGAAGAAGGCCAGCATGCCTGGAGCTAAGAGCCGTCAGCAGATCCCCAGGCCCCACAGTCCTTCCCCCATAGCCCACAAGGCAGTGTGGGAGTTGGGGTCATTTGTCCCCAATACCAGCTTGCTCATCCTCGGGTTACAGGACCATGAAGGGAGGCTGTTCCCTGCCAGGGCACTGCCAGGATTCATGGGCAGCTTTTTCAAGCCAAGAGGCTGCTGCTCCTTTCCTCACCCCTTTTTACTTTTAATTGTGGTAAAATACACATCTCATAAAATACACCATGCTAATTATTTTTAAGCGCACAGTTCAGTGGTACATTAAGCACATTCACGGTGTTGTGCAGCCATCCCCACCGTCCATCCACAGACCTTGTTCATCTTCCCAAACCCAAACTCTGTCCCCATGAAACACTGACTCCCTTTGCCCCTCCCCCTGCCCTGGCACCCACTCTTCTTCTATCTCTATGGATTTGACTACTCTAGGGTCCTCGTATCAATGGAATCATACAGTATTTGTCCTTTCATGACTGGCTCATTTCACTGAGCATGACGTCCTCCAGGTTCACCCATGCTGTAGGCTGTGTCAGAATTTCCTCCTATTTAAGGCTGAATCATGTTCTATTGTATGCATGGACCACATTTTGCTTATCAATTCATCCACAGATGGACAGTTGTGTTGTTTCCACCTCTTGGCTCTTAGGAAGGATGCTGTGAACATGTTGTGCAAATAGCTATTCAATCTGCTTTCAATTCTTTTGGTTGTGTACCCACAAATGGATTCATGGATCATATGGTAATTCTATTTTTAATTCTTTGAGGAACCTTCATATTGTTTTCCACAGTGGCTGCACTATTTTACCTTGGCACCAACAGTGCACAAGGATTCCAGTGTCTCCACATCCTCATTAACACTTGTTATTTTCTGTTTTTTGGATAGTAGTCATCCTAATGTGTGCGAGGTGGCATCTCATAGTAGTTTTGATTTGCATTTCCCTACTAATTGGTGATGTTGAGCATCTTTTCGTGTGTGTGGTTTTTGGGGTTTTTTTTTTTTTTTGGTCATTTGTATATCTTCTTTGGAAAAACATCTATTTGAGTTGTTTGCCCATTTTTTAATCTTGTTGTTTGTTTTTGCTGTTGTTGTTCAGTTGTGAAAGTTCTTTCTATGTTCTAGATAATAACCCCTTATCATATACATGAATTGCAAATATTGTCTCCCATTCCATGGGTTACCTTTCATACTGTTGATTGCTCCTTTGATGTGCAGACGTTTTAAATTTTGATGTAGTCCCATTTGTCTATTTGTTCTTTTGTTGCCTGTATTTTTGGTGTTGTACCTAAAAAAGCATTGCCACATCCAATGTCATAAAGCTTTTCCCATTTTGCTCTAGGCATTTTATAGTTTTAGCACTTCTGTTTAGGACCCTGATGAATTTTGAGTTAATTTTTTGTATATAGTGTAAAGTGAGGTCCAACTTCATTCTTTGGCTTAAGGATATCCAGTTGTCACAACATCATTTGCCGAAATTCCTCCACTCTTAAAGGAAGAGGTCACCAGGAGCAGGGTGACCGACTGCGAGAAACAAAACCTCCCTTCGTTTTGCTGAGACACTCACTCGCCTGAGGCTTCCGGGCGTGAATTCATTCATGCATGCACTGTGCCATGTCCAAAGCTGGAGTTCACAACCTCCAGAAATTCAGGGAGTCTCTGGAATTAGATGGTGGAAGGATACATTTTTGTTTTCACTAACCTCTAACTGAAATTTAGCATTATGGGTAATGAATGCAGGCAACCAACCACAAGAAGATTAGCAGTACTTGTCACTTTGTTACCAAGAGAAATCCCTGATATTTTCATGTCACATTAACTGTGGCAGCAGCTCTCTCCAAATATCCTTTACACTTGTCACTACTTCCAAATTACAGTAGTTATTAGACCTGCCACTTGATTTTATTATTTAACACGTTAATAAAGATGTACATATATTTTATGGTATCACAATTATGGTTTTAGAAATATTTTGATAACTGTATTTCGATAACATTTCTTTCTTTTGTATTCCTGCCTATTTTATTTCATTCAAAAACATTATTCTGAGAAGGGACCCACAGGCTTCTCCCAGAAAACCAAGGAGAAGATTCAGAAGCCCTGCCCTGTGCTGGGCACTGGGGACACAGCAGCCCATGACGAAGGGGGTGAGAGGACACACAGACACCGAGATACAGTGTGGTCTGGTGATTTCTGTGCCAGGGGCATCAGGCACTGCGGGAGCCCAGTGGACTATACAACTCCAAATTGACCAGCCATTTCTTGGAGACTTCTGGGTGAGGAAGGACTATCAGCCTAGAGGAGTGGCCCTGCCCCTGATGACCTATTTACCCCTGTTTGTGCAAGTAATGAGATTCAGAAAAACCAGCTTTGCCCCCCATTGGCAGTAGATGATCAGCTCCCTTCCCCCTCTTCTGCTGACGCCAGATATATTCAGCTGTGGGGGCAGAGATGCTCGGTGTGCCCTCGGTAGCTATAGAAATCCCAGGGTTTCCCTAGCAACAGCTCCAGTGGATCTTGTTGCTAGGGAACGCTGGGATTTCCCAGGCTGCAGGATGAGCAAGACTGTTCCAGCCCCAGGGCAGAGGCACAAGCAGAGCTTTGGGTCTGAGCCCCAGGGGATGGATGGTCCCCGTTGATTCCGATCCTTTCAGGACACCCATGTGAAAGGGTGCCGTACACTGGATGAGGGGATCTTGAGAGGGGAATGAGGAGGGAGTGCTGTGGGTAAGCAAATTCATTCGAAAAGTCCAAATGAGCCCAAATGCTAGGACGTGGAAGGCATGAGACTTCAGGAAGCTCTCAATCTTGAAGTCCAGCACTTGGCTGTTTCTAAAGCCCTTTCCCAAGATTATCCCATAGCACACGCCTGATTGGTTTCAAGAGCAGGCTCCAGATTAGAACCAAGGTCAGTCTCATGGGTGTACAGCCTAGGCAGTCACACAGGTACCATACTTGCAAGGGCTCTGCACGTTCAAGTTAATGCTCTGCTGTCACTGACTTGAAATGCTTAATCATTTTTAAACAAGGGGGCCTGAATTTTTGTTTTGCACTGGGCCCCACAAATTACGTAGCCACTCCTAATTAGAACTTCCGTTTAAAAAAGAGAAAACTGTATTCTGGTTTCTCTTCAGGTCATATAAATCTTTTGCCTCTTAAAAAAGAGAAAAGTGCCCCCCAGTGAGCAGATGCACTTAGTCCCAGTTCGCCCAAGCACACCTTAGGGCCACTGCATTTGCCCTCAGCTGCTTTCGGGCACCAGCAGCCGGAAGGGCTTGACCGAAATAGGCTTTTGGTGTGGGAAGGCACTCCTGGGGTCCCCACGGCAGAAAGGTATTATCCCCTCACTTGTTCTAGGGGTTGAGCTCAAAACTGGAGCAAACAAGGCTTGGGGAGCTCTGGGTCTCAGGGAAGCCAGAGGGCAGTAAGCAAACACAGTTGAAATGAGGGCTGAGGAGCGACAGCAGTGAGGCCTGGAGGTGGCAGCAGTGGGCATTCCTCCCATGTCCTGGGAAACCCTGAAGAGAGTGTCTGCTTCCTACTACCCTGGCTCCTGCACAAAATGGACATTTCCCATCTTTGTCCTCTAGTCACCAATTCTAGGGCAACAGGAAAAGCCCCATGAGAGACTCTGTATACATTCGGTGAGGTCCTGCTTGTCAGACTCTGGGATGATAACTGTTAGGGACTGACTTGTATCCCCAAAATTCATATCTTGGAGTCCTAAGCCCCAGGACCTCAGAATGTGACTGTATGTGGAGATGGGGTCTTTAAAGAGGTGATTGAGGTTAAACGAGGTCATTTAGGTGGTCCCTAATCCAATCCGACAGGTGTCCGTATAAGAAGAGGAGATGAAGACACAGACACACACAGAGGGACGACCACGTGAAGACACAAGGAGAAGACGGCATCAGTAAGCCAAGGAGAGAGGCCCCCGAAGGAACCAACCCTGCCCACACCTTGATCTCTCAGACATTTCGCCTCCGGAACTGGGAGGCAATAAATGTCTGTGGTTTAGGCCATGCAGTCTGTGGTGCTTTGTTACAGCAGCTGGAGCAGACCAATACAGTCTCCTTCACTCCTCCCGCTCCTGCGAGGTGAGGACTAGGGCTATTTCACAGAGGAGGGATGCAAGACTCTGAGGGGTTAACTGTTTTGCTCAGGGTCACACAAGCTACGAGGTGGCCATGGCAGGACTTGAGCTCAGCTTTGTCTGATCCCCAAGCCTGTGTTTACAACTTGGCCAGCCTGGAAGGGATTGCACCCAGCTAACCCAGTTCACCCAGTTCAGAACATTGGGGGCCCTTTCCTGGGCACACCCATCCCTCTGTTTCCCTGTGGGCTCAGGAACTTCCTGGAATAGGTCTTCTCACACCAGGCTCATCACTAGCATGTTTCTGCCTCACGTTCCAGTTTCTCAAAGCTTCCCTGTGGCTTGCGCCCCTGCAGCTGAGACGATTGCCCTGGCTGGATATTTTGACAGAAAGACTCTGGTGCCATATCAACATTTACCGTCTTAAAGACCAAACAAAAGAGAAGATATGAAAGGCCTTTGAAAAGCGTCACTCACCAAAGTGGCAGCCACGTGGGATTCCTGTACACTTCAGCATCAAGGGGACATCCTTCCTTTAGTATGAAAGTGGCTGCACCAGGAGATCCCAGATTCTGTTGCCTTTTCTTAGAGGAGCAATTCAGGTCTCTTTGACTCGCCTTTCAATCCCAGAGCAAACATGCTCTTCTAGAAAGCAAAAGCAACTGCAGATAATTAGGGATATTTTTTCTTTTTTAAAAAAATTTTTAGGTTAATGGTGTTTTATTGAGGTGTAATGTACGTACAACAAATTGCACAGATCTTAGGTGTCAAGACTGATGAAAAATTTAACAAATATGCACTCCCACATAACCATTATGCTAGTCAAAATGGTAGGTGTGTTTCTGAATAGAAATCCTACCTCTCTGCTCCGAGGCTTCCGTGCATAGTGTGCCACCTCTGTCCACACTACATGCTGGGCACCAAGGTTAAAGCACAAGGTCAGTGGCATAGATGACCTTTCTAATCTGGCAGGACAAGAGCTATGACAAAGAAGACAGGGGCTAGGGAAGCACAGAGACGAGTACAGATCCAGCCTAGAGGAGCCTCTAAAGATCCCCATGGGCTGGGCCCGGTGGCTCACGCCTGTGATCACAGCACTTTGGGAGGCTGAAGCTGGAGGATTGCTCGAGGCCAGGAGTTCAAGACCAGCCTGGGCAACATAACAAGACCCTGTCTCTACAAAAAATAAGAAAAATTAGCCGGGTGTAGCTGAGCACACCTGTAGTCCCAGCTACTCAGGAGGCTGAGGCAGAAGGATCTCTTGAGCCTTGGAGTTTGCGGTACAGTGAGATACGATCATGCCACTGCACACCAGCCTGGGGCAACAGAGCGAGACCTCACCTCCAGAAAAGAAAGAGAGAGAGAAAGAGAAAGTACGAAAGAAAGAAAGAAAGATTGATTCCCTAGAGCATGTGGCAGGTAAGCTGGATCTTGTAGAATAAGGAGTCTGATAAGAGGAGACAGAAAATAAAGGGATATTGTAGACATGAGGATATGCAGAGGCTTAGGGGTACCCAAAGGCTTAGGAGAAAGAGTTCAGAGTAAATACAGCAAAAGATGGCTCGTAGGGTGCCATCTGGGGTCAAGAACAAGGTATGATTATAGAGAAATGACATCGAGTTTGTTGTCTGGCTTAGCAGCTATTTCTGAGGCAAGAACAGTCGGTGCCTGTCTAATGTCCATGTCAGGTTTCGTTGCTTGTGGTCAAAGGCCATTGCCCAATACGTGGAGCAAAGAGCAGGAACTGCGTGATTTTTCAGAGTAACATCCAGAATAAATGCGAATCTCTGCCTGAAATGGGATATTGCAAAGCAACTTACATAAACGAAATTATCTACCTAATAGATCACACCACTAATTGATCAAGGTATTTAAAATCAACTCAGCACTGACGTTTCAAGCAGTCAGTATCAAAGAGATATTTAAAGTTATAAAATCTAAATGCATGTTTCCCTCATTGTTCCAACATGCCATTTTCTCCCTCTTTAAACATTTGCTTTATCCTGCTGTCTAGAATGTATTGTTTTAAGCTGTTTTAAACCGTTTCTGGAAACAGAAAAGTATACACATATCCATAGACGACCGCACACATAGATGCAGGCCTGCCTGCCTGCCTCAGAATCAGTCTATCTCTTCACACCAATGTTTCATACCACCCATACCATAAACCAAATTACCATACACACTTGAGTCTGTTTCAAGACTATTTTTTCTGTTCCAGTAGTCTGTTTACTAGTTCCTGGGCCTATACCAGAGCTTTTATTTACTGTGGTTCCTTTCCTTTAACAGTCAAACATTCTCAAGTCTCTCCCATTAAAAGGACAATCCCCCCATGCCACCTCCACATGGCCACTAGCTACTATCCTACCTCTTGCCACCCTTTTACAGTCAAATTTCTCAAAAAGAGTCTACATATGGTCCTCTATTTCCTCACCCACTTTGCAGCCCCAAGCCACTGCAATCTTATGTCTGCTCCTGCCATGCCACAGAAATTGCTCTTGCTAAGGTCACCAATGAACTCTCTGCTGCTAAATTCAAAGGGAAAAATTCTAGCCTTTAGCACCTTGACACAGTTGACCACTTCCACTCTTTCGACACACTCTCCCTTTGCTTCTGTTCCCTTCCATCCTCTTGGGTTTCCTGCAGTCACTTTCCTTATTTTCCATCTCCCTTCTTTGACTCTCCTCCTCTTCACATTTCTTAAATATGGAAACTCCTGGGATTTCAGTGCAGGGCTACTTTCTCTTAGCATGTTCACTATACAGCTTCCCTGGGAGCACTCCCCCTCATCTATGGTTTCCATCATTGTCTGTGACATGGGCCATGCTACATGTTCACCAAACACCATTTCCTTTTCCTCCTTTATGTGCAGCTGGATCACATTTCCCAGAATCCCTTTTGATTACATATAGCCATGTGACTTGGCTCTGACCAATGGGATGTTGGGAGAAGAGATGTTTGACACTGGCAGGTCTGGCCGCTCAAACTTCATGCATGATCTCCCACATTTTCTCTCTTCACTTATCTGCTGGCCAGGTGCAAAAAAGCCAGTGGAGATCTCTGAGTGCCTCAGGGCCTCTGGAGCTACTGGACAAGAGGAAGCTGGGCCCCTAATAGCCAGCATAGAGCAGAGCCCAACCTCTACCCCAACCCATCCCCACCAGCTTTGAACTATAACATGAGTGAAAAATAATCCTTTATTGAGTCAGCTCGCTGAGACACAGAAATTATTTGATACAATTTGACTGGCCCAACTACTACACTATCTCGGTGCTAATGACAACCAAATATTTGAATACCAGGCTTATGCTTCCAATTGTACATCAAATAATTGACAATAGGGCCAAAAATGATAGGATAGAGAAATTTTTTAAATAGATTACTGGGAAGTCACAGAGATTCATACATTCATTCATTCATTCAACAAATGTTTATCAAGTGCCTGCGGTGCACCAGACACCATACTAGGCACTAAGATTGCAACGATGGGCAGTGACGGAACCAGCATATGCACTTGCGGAATTTACTATGAACTGGATGACAGTGGATCCTCGTGTCTCATTATATTTCCAGCTGTGAGAAACTTCCGTAGCATTTGCTGCTTCACACAAGTACATCGCCTGTAACACTGGGGCTGCCCCTCTGTAGTTCCTGGAATCCACTCTCTCCCACTTTGTGAAAGGGTCCAACTGATGTAATAGTATAACATCCCTTTCTCTTAAGAATTTTTTTCAGGTTTTTTTATTATGATAAAATACATATAACATAATCTTTATCATTTAACCATTCATAGGTATATAATTCAGTGGCATTAAACATATTCACAATGCTGTGTAGCCATCACCACTATCTATACCCAAAACTTTTTCATTACCAACAAAAACTCTGCACCATTAAACAACAACTCCTCTTTTCCCTTCGCCCCAGCCTCTGGTACCCTCTATTCTACTTTCTGTCTCTGTAAATTTCCTATTCTGGGTGCCTCATGTAAGCAGAATCATTCAGCATTTGTCCTCTGTGTCTGGCTGTTTTCACCAAGCATGATGTTTTTATACTCCACCCATGTTGTAGCATGTATCAGAATTTTACCCCTTCTCATAGCTGAATAGGGTTCCACTGTGTGGCTAGGCCACATCTTGCTAATCCACTCGTCTATTAATGGACACTTTGGCGACAGTGAAGAATAATATTGCCATGAACGTCGGTGTACAAGTATCTTTTTAAGTCCCTGCTTTCAATCCTTCTGGATATATACCTACAAGTGTGACTGCTGGATCATATGGGAATTCTGTGTAATCTTCTGAGGAACCACCACACTGTTTCCAAAGTGGCTGCCACATTTCACTTTCCTACCAGCAATGAATCAGGGTTCCAATTTCTTCACATCCTTGCCAACACTTGCTGTTTTCCTTATTTTTTATTATAGCAATCCTAGCACTTGTGAAGTGGTATCTAAGAATATTTTTTAAAAATACAAAAGTCACACATGAATACAATTTCGTTCTAAGAAATTCAATCCAGAACAGAATAAAAGGAGATAATCCATTTCACTATAGCCACCTCCAAGCTCCTTCCCCTCTCCAGAGAAAACCACTGTTAAAAATGTGGTGTGGATTCTCCCAGACCTTGTTCTCTGCAGTTCTATTCTTACGGGTGTATGAAGATGACATTATGCGTAATGTATACACATCTGTTCTGTCAGCACTGTCAGTGTCCCTCCTCCTTTTCTCCCACTCCACTGTTCTTTCTGTTAGAGAAATTCAATGTCTAACATCGTGCCTTACAGCTTATCCCACTGGTTGTAGTGTTGTATTTAATTTCCAGGAAGAGTATTGGGTAACGTCACTAGCAGTAGAGCTTTGGTGTCTCCTTCCTGCCACATGCATTGCCTAGGTCATCTCGGGCCTGTTCTGGACTGACTTTCTCTTCTCACATATACCAACAACTCCTCTCTTTCTCCGAAATTGCCTTCTTTTGTCTGAAAAAAAAGAATTAGGAAGAATTTCTCCTCTTTGAAGAAAACATCTGTCCAACAAGACCAACATGGGTAACGGGCAGTGTTAGTGAGAGGCCGCCCTCTGCTGGCTGTGTTAGTCACGGCTCTCCAGAGCAGCAACCAATAGAGAGACAGAGATATTCTAAAGAATAATATATATTTAAATCTATAAAGACATTATAAATATAAACATATATTTAAATAATACATATTTTATAGAGAGAGATGTATAGATAGGTAGATTTATCACAAGAAATTTACTAACACTATTGTAGAGGCTGGCAAGTCCCAAGAGCTGCAGGGTGAGCTGGCAAGCTGGAGTCCCAGGAGAGCCAATAATGTAGTTCCAGTCCTAGTTCGAAGACCTAAGAACCAGGATTCCTGGTGATGTATCTGCAGTCTGAAACCCAGCAGGCTCAAGACTCAGGGAGAGGGCTGGGCACAGTGGCTCACACCTGTAATCCCAGCACTCTGGGAGGCCAAGGCAGGAGGATTGCTTCAGCTCGGGAGTTTGAGACCAGTCTGAGCAAGAGCCAGACCCCATCTCTACTATAAATAGAAAAATTAGCTGGGCGTGGTGTCACACATCTGTAGTCCCAGCTACTCGGGAGGCTGAGGCAGGAGGATCGCTTGAGCCCAGGAGTTTGAGGTTGCTGTGAGCTAGGCTGATGCCACTGCACTCTATCCAGGGTGACAGAGCAAGACTCTGTTTCCAAAAAAAAGAAAAAGACTCAGAAAGAGCCAATGCTGCAGTTCAAGTCCAAAGGCAGGAAAAAGCTGATGTCCCAGTTTGAAGGCCTTCAGGCAGGAAAAATTCTCTCTCACTCGGTAGGGGGTCAGCCTCTTTGTTCTATTTAGGCCTTCAGCTGATTGGATAAGGCCCACCCATGTTGGGGAGGGCATCTGCTTTACTCAGTCTACCAATTCAAATGCTTATCTCATCCTAAAACACCCCCACAGATACACCTAGAATGGTGTTTGACCAAATATCTGGGCACCTTGTGGCTCAGTCAAGTTGACACATAAAATCAATCATCACACTGGCCATATGGGCCATTGGAGGGCCTAAATCCATAGCAGGAGGCTATGGTGCATTTAAGTAATTGCCCTAATGAGCAATGTAGGCAATCAAAAGTCTAAGTAAGATAAATTAAGAAAAGAAAGCATGTAAATCGAACGGGAGAGAAAGAGAATGCAGTACCAATGCAAATCATGTCACCTTCCTGCTCAGAACCCCATGATGGCTCCCCATCCCCCATGGAACTTAAGGGCTTTATGAGGCCCACCCCACCCCCTGCCTCCTTCTGCCAACCACACAGGCTCCTTCATTGTTCCTCACCTGTGCCAAGCCTGTTGCTGCCTCAGAGCCTTTGCACTTGCTGCTTCCGCTGCCTGGGCAGCCTTTCCCCAGTTCTCCACAGGGCTTCGGGTCTTTGATCAGATATCATCTCCAGGGCAAGGCCTTCTCTGACCACCCCGACCAAAATAGCACCCCCTCCATCCTTTTCTATTTCCTTATCTTTCTCTGTTTTCTTGAGTTTGTTTTCTGTGTGTCCCCTTTACTGCAATGTAAATCTCATGAGGCCGGAGACTATTTTTTTCACCACGGAGCCTGGTCAGAATAAATGCTAAGTGAGTGAATAAACAAATGAATGCAAACGCTAGAAGGAGAGAACAGATCTGATGATGGCTAAAAAGCACACACACAGTGATGTGGATCCTAAAGAATAATTACTTTGGGGAAGGCTGAAGTCGAAAATAAATTGAGGCTTTCAAAAAATGCTGAAGACAGATAAGTAAAATGGCTTTCAGTCAGTGTAAGGAAGTGAGAGAGCAATTTCTTGGAAGAAAATAAATCCTCTTTTGTTGGCATTTTTCCTTCAAGAAGATTGATCTTCAAGCTAGAAAAAGTTGGAGGGGAGGGAGGAGAAAGAGGGGGAAATCCAGGTGACTGATGAGGTTGCTGGATCCCAGAGGCTCCAAGGAGCAAAGGATTGCAGGGAGCATCTAAATAGGGACAGAGACAGCATCATAGAGATCCCCAGGTGCCAGAGCAGCAAGGAAGTGGCAGTCTCGTGCCCTCAGAACAGAAATGATGCTAGAGCAACCTCACTGGAAAAATCCAGGCAGGACCGGGAAACAGGCAGATCTCAGGGAATGCTGGTGTGGACAGAAGATCTCAAAACCAGGTGCTCCCTCCCAACACACCCACGCTACTATGGCACAATGCTACGGGTTTGCATATTTTTCTCCATGCCCCAAATGGCCATGTCCAATTCCAGGGCAGTGGGTCTGAATCTTTTTTGGCTCATGGACTCTTTGAATAAACCCCATAAAAATTGCTCACGAATGATGCACGTCATTTCAGAAGGTTTAAGAAACTTCTCGGGGTGATTCATGGACACTTGAAGTCTGGGTACCCCAGGTTAAGAAGCCTTGTTCTAAAGGCATACCCCTAAATTGCAACACTGGGGTTAATGACATAACTCCTGAACCCTAGAGTTGAAGATTACAGCCAAATTCTAAATGCATTCATTCAACAAATATTTATTGTGCCAGGCTCTGTTCTAAGCTTTTTAGACATATTAGTTTATTTAATCCCCACAACTGCCCTTGAGGTGGATTATATTAATACCCTCCCACCACCTTGACAGATGAAACAAACAAGGTACTGAGGCTTTAGGTAAGCTACTGGAGGTCATTCAGTAGTCAGGGGGGAGCTAGCAATGGAACCCAGAAGTCCAGCTCCAGAGACATTTCACCGCTACCCCACGATGCCTCTTATGAGATTGGTGTCTATTCTTTCAGATAGCCTGGTTCATCCTGAAAGCATATCTCATAAACTATATATAGCAGATTAGAAACAACAAACCTACCACAATGACATCCAGAGGCTCTGTCACCCTGCCTCCACTCATTCATCTTTCCCATGCTTTGCTGACTCAGTTTTTAATCATCAGTGTACATTTTGGATCTATTTATATGAGGGGCTGCACAAACATTTTCCCACATCCAGTATCTCACAAGGACATGGCCTCACATACATGTTCAAGCTCAGACTCCAAGTTGAGAACAACAAACTGTCAGGTGGCGATGCTGCACACCCCCAGGTGCTCACTGATCTCGCAGAAGCGGCCACATTCAGTGTCCACGGAGAAATGTGTTCTGTGGCACAGATTCCAAGTTCAGGTTTTGTTTCCTCAGCATCACTGTGTACCCTTCTGGTCGGGACAGTTTGGAGCTAACAGAGGAAGTTCTTCAGTAAGAGAGAAGGATGTATGCCTCTTCTGTGGCTGCCATAACAAAGTCCCACAGACTGAGGGGCTTAAACAACAAAAATGGATCATCTTTAAGTTCCGGAGGCTGGAAGTCAAAGACGAAGGTGTCGGCAGGGTTGGTTCTAAGGTCTGTGAGGGAAGGATCTGTTCAGGCCTCTCTCCTTGACTTGTAGATGGCCATCTTCTCCCTGCGTCTCTTCACATCATCTCCCTCTGTGTGTGCCTGTGTCTGTGTCCAAATGTCCCCTTTTTATAGGGACACCAGTCATATTGGATTGGTGCACACTGTAATAAACTTGCTTTAACTCAATTACCTCTATAAAGACCCTATATCCAAATAAGTCCCCTGTTAGGTCCAAAGCCGAGAGGGAGACACAGAAAGCCTCATGTGTAGCAAAATGCTGTTTATTTGAGCATCTGGGTGCAGATGGGTGGAGGCCTAAAGAGAGTCCACACTGAGGGAGGGGAGAGCCTTGGGTTTTGTAGAGGGTTTTTCTCGGGGAAGTGAGCAACTGGGCCAGAACAGCCTCTGTAATAAATCTTTTCAAACAACAGGGAGGGATAAGCATTGTCCTTATCAGGAGGGTTAAGGAAAGTAAGTTCCCCTCTCGTATTCCATTCCTTTATCTCCCAGGGATCTGGCAAAGGCTCCTGCCTAATACACCCCTAGAAAGGGAAGAGCAGTGGGTTTTGTGTTTTTTTTTTTTTTTTTTTTTTTTTTTT
>RJWJ010039299.1:0-14541 GCA_004363605.1 Indri indri | reverse complement strand
ACACTGGGGAAAAGAATCCCTATTCAGTAAATGGTGCTGGAAAAATTGGATAGCCACATGTAGAAGACTGAAACAGGATCCATACATGTGACCACTCACAAAAATTAATACATGATGGATAACAGACTTAAACCTAAGCCATGAAACTATAAGAATTCTAGAAGAAAATGTTGGAGAAACTGTTATAGATACTGGCTTAGGCAAAGAATTTGTGAAGAAGACCCCAAAGGCAATCACAGCAATAATAAGAATAAATAAATGAGACCTGATTAAATTAAAAAGCTTTTGCACAGCCAAGGAAACAATCAATAGAGCAAATAGACAACCTACAAAATGGGAGAAAATATTTGCATGTTACACATCCAATAAAGAGCTAATAGTAAGAATCTTCAAACAACGCAAGCAAATCAGCAGGAAAAAGTCAAATAACCCATTTAAAAAGTGGGCAAAAGACATAAATAGGAACTTTTCAAAAGAAGATAGACTAATGGCCAATAAAGTATGAAAAAACGCTCAATGTCTCTATTCATGAGGGAAATGCAAATCAAAACCATAATGAGATATTACCTAACTCCAGCGAGAATGGCTTTTATCAAAAAGTCCCAAAACAACAGATGCTGGCATGGATATGGAGAGAAAGGAACACCTATGCCCAGCTGGTGGGACTGCATACTAGTACAACCTCTGTGGGAAGTAGTACAGAGATACCTCAAAGACCTAAAAGTAGAGCTACCATTTGATCCAGCAACCCATTATTGGGTATTTACCCAATGGAATAAAAGTCATTTTATCAAAAAGACACTTGCACTAGAATTTTTATTGCAGCACAATTCACAATCTTTGGCTGTCTTCAAAATTTGCTCTTTGCTTTTTTAGTGGTTTGACTAGTATGTGCCAAAGTGTGTGTGTGTGTGTATTTGTGTATGTGTCTTTAGTTTACCCTTCTCCAGGTTCTTTGAGCTTCTTGGTTTTATTGTTTATTGTCTTTCATAAATATTTTAAATACTTGGTCATTACCTCTTCACATGTATCCTCTGCCCCTCTCCCTCTTTCCTCCTTCTGGAGCTATATTTGCAAGTGTAACAGACCATTTGGTATTGTCTCACATCTCTTGGGTGCTTTGTTTCCCCGGCTTCCAGTTTTTTTGTTTTTTAATTTGGATTATTTCTATTTATTTAGCTTCTATTTATTATTTTTTCTTGCCTTGTCTAGTCTACTGTGTTGATTAAAGGAATTTTTTATCTCTGATATTAAGTTTTCCATTGCTAGCATTTCCATTTGATTCTATTTTATAGTCTCCATCACTTAGCTAAGCTTCCCCCATTTGTTCATGCAAATTAACCACTTTTACACTAGATCCTTTAACATATTCATTACAGTTATTTTGAAGCCCCCCTCTGTTAGTTCAAACATCTCTGGGTCTGTCTCTGTTGACTATCTTACTGTTTAAGGTTTTTTCTTTTTTCCTTTGTGTGTGTGTGTGTGTGTGTGTGTGTGTGTGTGTGTGTGTGTGTGATGGTATTTTATTGAATTAAGGACATTAAGTACAGAAGAATAGTGGATACTGAGTTAAGGAGTATTTGTACTCAAAATGGGCATGCTTCTTTCTATGGCAGGTTGTCATTGTGGGATATTGAGTGAATCTAGTTATTAGCGGAGCTGTGTCTTGCTTTTATTGTTGCTATAGTTATATTTAGTGTACCACAGACTTAAAGTTCCTCCAGTGATGGGCTGCTGCTATCTTGCCTATGCCGCCTTGGGGTTTTCCAGTGATCCTGCTCCATCTCTAGCTGTCAACAGTCCCTGAACAAATATGCACAGTGGGGGTCTCTCTCTACAGTCTGTACCCGCTGGTGGAAGACTGCTGCTGCTTGCACTTGGTGCAAGGCTCAGGGTGGCAGAAAGGGACAGTCCTCAGCTCTCCTGGCCTGGCCTCAGTTTTAGGCAGGCCCTTAGGTCTGTGCCTTGAGGAAGGGCTTTGTTCCTGTTCCTTCCCCTCCATTGTGCAAGCAGACTTTGCTGTACAAGCAGACTTGGCTGTACAAGGATAAAAGTGTCTCTGGTGGGGAAATTTTTCTACCCCTCTCCTAGGGGCAGACTTGAAAAGCTCCTGCTTGGGGCAGGGAATGTTTTCAGGCACTTCCTCAGGAAGGCATATGTTTTGTTTCTACCTCTTCTACAGAGGCAGCGGATGAATCTTTGTCAGCCTCCTGGGGTGAGGGTGGAGGTTTCCTCTCCCTCCCCCCAATAGTTTCAGTCTTTTGCTTACTGTAAGAGAATGTTCTAGGAAGTAGGGTTTTGTGCATATTCACCAATGAAAGGAGACCACTTAGGTCCTCTCTCTGCCACCAATCTTTCTTGAAAGCGCCTAGCAGGGTCCTGTGGAAAAGAGCCCGTGAGTGATTATGAACTCCTTCGTGTCTGTGGCACCCAGGGATTTAAAACTCTCATTGTGGCCCATGCTCGGCCTTTAAGGGTTTGTCAAAACTTTATCTTTTTCCTTCTCGCTTGCTTTCATGGTGTCTGCCTCTTTTCCCCTGCTCTGCCCAAAGTGAAACCATTAGTGTGGCTTATGTCTCCTAGGAGAGGCTTGTCACCATTCAGAATTCAATTTAACTAGCTGCCTTGTGACCTCAGCTCAGGAAAATGTAAGATTTGTATATTATCCAACATTTTTTCCCATTGTTAGGGTGGAAGCAATGCTATCTTGAGGCTTTATCCTAAATGGAGGGAAAACTTGCGGGCGAGAATGGATAAAAGGACTGTGGGAGCCTGTCCTCAGCTCTGGAGGGGAGAAGGGCAGTGGCTTGGTTGGGAGCGTTGAAGCTGTGCGTTCAGTGGACCATTTCCGCTTCCTCTTTCTGTGTGTCTCCAAACTCAACCCCTTCTTTGGCCGTGTATTTACTATGCCTTCCCTTCCTGGATCCTTCTAGAAACGAGAGGGCTTGAACAGGAATAGGATCACCAGGCAAACAGACATCAAGAAAGAGTGAGTTTTTCAATGGTTTAAAAAAAAAAAAATTCAAATTCCATAGTACAAGTTTCTTCTCAATTGTCTTTTTTAATGGTACTTGCTTTGTTATCTGCTCCAATGGAACAAATATTTCACTTGGGTTTTGGGCAGGAGAGAGAATTGTCAGAAAACTTAGTCTGTTAACATCCTAAAAGAAGTGATAGGTTTGCTTAACAAACACATGGTAATTGTCACTGATGATCTTATCCCAGAAAAGAGATGAGTAACAGCATTACACAATAGTTGTCAGATAATTATTTGCAAAGAATCCATGCTTCCATCTCTGGAAGACATTATTATGCTCAGAAGGATTTTGGACTGCCCATACTCACTATCTGTGTATATTTTGCGTGTTCTACCTACTACATTGGTTCCCACCAGCGAGACAGAAGACGCACGACGATAGAAATGCAAACTGGAACTTCAGTGCGCAGACTGAGAGGAATTTGGTTTCCCTCAAAGATTGATGGAACAGTCCTACTGGGCCCCATGTAATGAAATCATCATTAGTTTTATTGTGAAGTGAATCAAGCTGGTTTTTTAGCAGTAAAGATGCTTATTGGAAATTTGTGAGAAGTTGGGAGCAGTTAATGTGTATATGTAAAAATTGGAATGTATATATATATATATATATATATACTCACATATAAATATAACAGTATTTCAGCATTTTAATGGTAAACTATTATCGAAAGTGCTCCACACACACGTGCCAATGATAATGGTAACACGGCCAGCGTTCCCCAGTCTGGGGCTGGGGGAGGAGGGTGCCCCAGGCCTCCCGCCCACAGCAGAGCTGACAGTGACCTTCCTCAAGTCCCTCCTCCCTCCCTACATCTCGCCTCACCATCTCCCCTACGATTGCTTTCCTGCCTTGGTTTCCCATCTAGATTGGCACGTCTGTCCTCCAGGCCCCCCAGGCCGCTGAGGGGTTCCTCTGCTCGTTTCTCCCCTCATTCCTCAACCGCTGTACCCGAGGCCACGCCCGCTGCTTCTCTTTCCTCGCGAACTTCCGTGATCTTTCTCCTCTCCTGCCCACAGCGCAGACGCTGCTGTTTCTCACCCGGACGACGGCAGCGGCCTTCTGATTGCTTTGCTTTCTGGAAGTCTCCTACGCCCCCAGCTCTGCCCCACTGGCTGCCAAAGTGACCTTTCGCAACTGCAATGCTGATCATGTTACGCTCTTGCCGAATTCTTTGGTATTTCCCCCTTGATTATAAGACAGAGTCCAGATTCTTTCTTCTGGAATAAATGCACTCCATGACCCTGCGCCGTGCACTTTCCCAGCCTTCCCTGGCTGTGACCTCCAAGGCCACCTCCTACCCCCTGCTAAGGATGGGCTGTAGGGACCCCCTGACTTTGGTCCTGCTGCCCCTGGAAGGCTCTGGCTCCTTTATGCTGCCTGTCGAATTCCTGCCTCCAGGGATCAGCCCAAGCTTTACTCCCCCTGAGACGCCCTCCCTGTTTTCTCCTCTTTCTCTCTCATCCTCTACCCTCAAAATTCTCTTCTGTGAGCCACTAACGTAATCAGCAAATGCTTGTTATCAGTGGCTCATAACCATTGAGTGCATGTATTGGTTTGAGAACCGCTGTGTCCTCCCGGGATATACTAACTCTTTGCTGCTTTGTCGGGGTTGGTGAGTGGTGTTGGGCACAGGCCTGCATCTCACTGCATTTTAAACTTGTACCTTGTCATAATTCTTCCTGCACAAGCAAGTTAGCAGGTGTCTGTTAGAACATAGACTGCCTGCAGGAATGCGTTTTCCTGAGATCCCATCTTGCGCTCATGAGTAGCAGAGGGCAGAGAAGTGGAACTTTGGACAGTCTTTGATGAGATGGGAAGGGGATGCGGCATATACAGGCGAGCAGAGCTTTCTCCCAGCATTTCAGGGAGTTGATGTTCGTGAATCCTTGGAGCCTGCTACTGCCCCTCGGCACCTCTTTGTCCTTGTGTGCTCTGGTACCTTCCTTTGTGAAATTTCTTGGGGTCGTCTCAGTCTTCCAGGACTTTCAGCTATGCCTGACGCGCTCAGGAATCTCCTACTCCCCTCTCCAGACCACACGCAGTCCTTCCACAGAGTGGCTTCCATACTTCCAGTGGCATCCTGGGTAATCCAGCATGGATTGATCGCAAGGTGCCTGACTAAAAGCGTCCCATTTTCTCTTCCTCTCCTCATCCTTTGCCCCTGACGGTGTCCCCATGGTTTCTGCCTCTGGGTTGATGCCATCACCATTAACTTTCTCATATTGGCTGGGCCTGTCGGAAATCTTTGACTCTTCTGTGAGCACTCTCTACTACCAACTGGTGCCTGGGTTACACCATTCTCCTGTCCCTTCCTTGCTCGCATGGCTGCAGTGGTTTCCTTGCAGGGACTCTCGCCCCTGGTCCTCCCACTTCTGGGGCCATCTTTCTACGTCCCTCAGCACTGTGCAAGGGACCTAAGTCCAGACTCCTGGCCACGGCCTGCAGGCCCTGCACAGGCAGCCACACCGGGTCCGTCCCCTCATCTGCACAGCGGACGCCGCACAGCAGCCTCATGAGACCCTTTCTCCCGAGGACAGTGCACGCTGCCAAGACCCCTCCCTGCCCTTGCTCTACAGCGTTCCTGTTCGTGGGGCGCTGTCTCCCCCTTCCTCTGCCTTGAAAACTCTGACCCAGTGTTTAATATCCTGTCAAAATATCACCCCTCTCCCGATATCCTCTCTGACTTCCCTGATCAAAGTCAGAGCTTTCCTCCCACAGGTGCCAGGTAACTTGAGCACATTCCTCCAGTGAGACGTTATCACACAGTATCGTGATTTCTCTCGCTGGCCTGGGAGGTTCCTGGAGACAGGGACTGTCTTGCTCACTCCTGGTGCCTTGCACAAAGCCTGGAAATCACAGGTACTCAAATATCTGGACTGAAGCGTGAATTAGAAAGATCGAAGACCAGCAGGGTTGGCAGTTGTGGGGAGCAAGAGGGGCTGGTGGTTAGAAAGAGAAAGTGCAAGAACAGATGAGGCAGAACTTGCATTGTGGTGTTTATTTATTTTTAGTATTAAAACCTAAGGAGAAGGGGTAGAAAGGGGAAACAAGGTCCTTAACTATTTACCTTTTCCCAGTATTCCTCCCCCTGGAAAAAGGGCCAAGATATATTTAGAGGGGTCTGAAGTTTCTTGGTAAAGTTTATGACTCTACGGGAAATCACGGAGCTTTGTGTATTGCTACAGTTTCTTTTTTTCTGGCGCATGGCTTAATAATTACACTCTGCAATCCTCAAGGATTCTTGCGGTTCCAAGAATCCGTGAAATAGTCTCAAGTAAGTCTTTGAAATAGGGAAGTCCGAGACAAGATGTCGCTTTTCAAGGTGCAGAGCAATCCATGCAAACGCACCTGTGTGTGTTGTTACCTGGACTGCTTAAGACAAGCCCCTGCTGGCTGATAAACCACATTCATGGCCCCGAAATGAGGTGGAGGAGAACCGCGAAGCCCAGGGAGGCAGGTTGTGGAGCCAGAATCAAAGTCAATGGCAAAAGAAAGATCTGAAAAGAACGACATTCCAGCCCATCATTTCTTTTTCCTTCCAGGCTTTGTGGCACCTTGGAAGAAACAAAAGCTTTACAGAGAAAAGGCTCGCTGGGCAGAGGAGCCTGGCTGCCTCCTCAACCCGCTTTCCTGTGCCTGGTGCTTTGCTTTTTATTTTTTAAACAGACAAAGCACTTAAAGGTGCTGCATTGAGACGTCCTGTCGATTTTTCTCTCCTCCCTCCCCGCGCATGCAATTTGCTGTGCCTGGTGCTGAGTCAGGTCCTCCCCCTGCCTTCTCTCTCTCCCTCTCTCCCCATCCCTTCTCCCTGGTGGGATGTCTCTGGGTGTCTGGATCCGGCTGTCCTCACCTCGAAGCAGGAGGAAAGCGCAGGGGAGAGTTTGGGAAGAAGCCTCGCCGGTACTCATCAGGCCACATTTCGTTCCGGCAGCTTTGCTGGGTCCGCGATGGTGCAGACCACCGTCCACGGTTTCCCTTGCTTGACGATCCAATTTACAGTTTTCTCCCGGCTTTTCTTCCTGGGGAGGCATTTGCAACCCACAGGCAGACCCAGCCAACTGGGCAGGAAGCTCGGAATTCCAAAGCGCTGTGGAATTAAGTCAGGGACCAGCCTAATTTGCTGATTTACTCAACTCGACCCAAATGAATTTCTATGTAAACAAAAATTCATGAAGAATCCTTTGAATAATTCTATTAAATAAAATGCTGGGTTTTTATTTCCCATTTTATTACATTTTCTGAACACTGTGTGTTCCAATCATATTGAAACATTTTGTTTTCAGGCTCTGTAGAAAGTGCTGATGGTTGAACCTCAAAAGAATTGAGGGGTTAGTTCATAAATGAACAAAAAGCCAACGGCATTTATCCAAAGTTTGTTTAACTATCCTAACCTCATGGGCCTGTAAAAATTCAACTGCAAATCATGGGGAAGAGCTGCTCCCATGAGATTCCTTGGCACTTTCTGCTTCCGCTTGGATCAGAAATACCATGAGAGTATCTTTTTTTTTTCTTCCTTGCAACATTTCAACACTCTTGAGTTCCATTTGCAGAAGAAGAGCAAAGGAAAGAGAAAGAAATGGGAGAAAAACATGGTTGAACTTTTCTTAACCTAGAAGTTATTGCAGCTTTTACATGAAATTTCAAGCCAGAACTTCCCTGGTCGAGGCCAGCTGCCTATGCCTAGGAAACCTTCCAGGGACCAGAGTCGCCACCACTGAGCTCTGGTGGAAGGTGGTCATTCCAAATGACATCCAGAAAACCTGACATGGGGGCTCAGGCTCTGGCCTCAGTCCTTCTTTAATTAGCCTAACCTTCAAGGGTGTAGCAGGGAAAGAAATTAATAATTTCTCCAACCACGCCAGTGCTCTGTTCATAGAAGAGCATATTTCATATCGGTGCTCTGGAAGGAGATGTGTGGGTAGATTGATTGCAAAAACAGCCACAATCCTCAAATCTATGCAGTTGGAAAGTAGATTAGTGGTTGCCTTGGACTGGGGGGAGCCCGGGGACAGCTGGAGGGAAATGGGAAGTGATTGCTAATGGGTATGGAGTTTCTTTCTGGGGTTAAGAAAATATTCTAAAATTGATTGTGGTGATGGTTGCACAACTCCGTGAATATAACAAAAACCATTAAATTGTACCCTTTAAATGGGTGAATTGTATGGTATGTGAATTATATCCCAATTAAGCTGTTACACTGAAAAACAAACAAAACAAAACAAAACCCAAAACCCCAGCCTCAATCCTTCAGCCCTCTCAGTGTCCATGCCTGTGCAATGTGACTTTGAAGTTCTTTCCACCTACTTCCCACCTGCTGACCCTGGGCTACCTCGTGACTCTTGTTGGCCCATAGAATATGGCAGAAGTGACAGTGTGCGGTTCTGAGCTACAGTTCTTGAGAGGCACTGCGTGCTTCTGCTAGCTCTCACTTTGCCGTCTTCACCAGGCCAACTAGCCGGGGCTACCTGCTGGAAGCTGAGACACTTGTGTGGCAAAACCAAGTCATCCCAGCCACAGCCATCCTCACCCACCTGTTAGCTGCCTTCAGATGCAAGAGTGAGCTCAGCTAACATCAGCCGAGCCCGGCCCGGAGCAGCTGACCCGCTCACCTACATCACAGACGCAGGAGAAATAAACAATGGCTGTTGTTTCGTGCAAAGTGCTGGGGCTATTTGTTCTGTGGCCATGGCTGACTGATACACGTGGTAATCTGTTTAGAGTCACGAAGTGTGGGAGGAGAGTGTGCGCACGGATTACATTGGCTACCCACAAGGCCAATCATTTTACTTGGGCGTTCAGTCTCTGGCCAGGACTTTTCAAATCTTTCATTTTTTTCTGCTAAAGCTTCTTTCCTCCCTGAAGCAGTAGTTAAGCTCACACGTGGTTGGGGAGGAGCCAGGAGCATTAGACGTTTGCTCACAGGCAACCTGAGCGTTGCACTGACACTCCCGGACCTTCCCGAAAGTGGTGGGCAGGAGGGAGCACACGTCCTCCTCCGTTAACCCAAGCGGGGCTGTGACTCCATTTCCTCCTGTGAGCAGGGCCAGCTGTTATGTGTCACACAGGGGCCACACCTAGAGAATCCTGATGTGTCTGACATAGCTGACTCATGAATACGTGGAGAAGCAAGCTCGGATAAATAGAAACTGGGTTTAGGACCCCACATGGAAAATGGTTTATGAAAGCCCCCGCTTCACCTAGGTGCCCCCAGGAGGTTGGGAAGCAGAAGAGCCCATTTTCAAGGATCCTGTATCTGGGCAGGGCAGGGCCTTGGAAAAGGCTCAGGCAAAGGGCTGTGGCAGACGGGGACGAGAGAGATGGCGTCTGCCTGCGAGATCAGAGTCACACCGTGGGGGAGCCAGGGTGAAAGGCATGGCTTCTAAGGAGCTGAATGGCTTACGTTTTTAACTTTTTAGGGGAGTGAAGTGGAAATGACATAAGCCAAGGTCAGGGACAGGGAAGAGAGGGACAGACATACGCGTATGAAATTGTCCTGCGTTATTAGCCCAAAGGAACCTTCTACAGGTGCTTGGCTACTGAGCATTGAAAGTGTGGCTGGTATGATGGAGGCACTGAATTTTATTTATTTTTTTTAACTAATTTGAACTTAAGTGTAAATAGCCACATGTCAGCAAACGCTAGCAACAGGAAAAGCACAGCTGTGTGCAACATACCGATGCACACATTCATTGTTCTAACAAAAATTAGACAGCCGTTGTTTTCAGACAAACACTGGGCAGTGATGTAGTCATGCCTAACTTCCAAACCCCTAACTTCCCAAATTTATTTTATCTGTAAGATTTAAGCTGCCTTCTTTTCAGTGAGAACCAGCACCCCCATGTTCCACAAACACACAACATCCACCTTTAGCCAGTGCCCACTGGGTGCAAGCTACCCTGCTTGGCAAAACAGAATTAAAACAAGAGGAAACAGTTATATGGTCTCTTTGAGCTCAGCTGTTCACTGCTTACAAAATGCAAGAGTAGCTTTGATAAAATTTTGGAATAAAATTATTAAAATTAGAAAACTATAAATTTACAACGATAAGTAAATCGTGTGCATTTAGAGAAGGCTCTTCTTAATTCTATAGGTTGGCAAGTTTGATTTCTATTGTCATTGAAGATGATGTAATTGTGGCTTAATAAGAAAAATTATTAAAGGATTTATAAGCTTTCATTTGTGAAACCCAGGGAGAAAAGGTCAATAAGGATTTCCCCCCTCTACAAATCTCTAAAGTATTTGAATTTAAAATGAATCTCATTCTACAAGGAAAAATGTAAAATCAGAAAGACAGAAACCAACTCCCCCCTAGAAAGGGGGGAGAAAAACCTTAATTTATGTTGACTTCATTATTCTCTAGATTAAAAGCAACTCAACATAAAATGAGGACTTTGAGTTCAAACTTTTAAGGAATTCACATATTTACATCAATTTTTAAAAGGTTTTATAACTAATGAACTTGGATTTCTTTTGGCATGGCATAAAATCCATTTGTACAGTTTTTAATTAAGAATTCAGCCTATGCAATTAAAATTAAGGGAAGAGACTTCATCTGATGTCCTGTGAGAACCTCCGTCGAAAAAATTATGGTAATGCTGTGTGTCCTAAAACCTTCTCTGAGTGTCACAGGCACATGGCGAGGAATTACCCCTGCCGCACAATGAGGATTTGTTTAACGTTGATAATTAAGAACATTTAATTTTGATGTGTTAGGGCCTTGTTTACCACTAATCTCCCTGGCATTTGCCAGGGGCCTGGAAGCCAGAAGCAGGATCATCTGAAATTGAGTTCAGAAAGTAGTGACTGGGTCAAACTCGCAATCCATAATGCAAATGCTGAAGTTTCGACGGAGACAGGGGAATTCCTAATGTAGATTTTAATATTTAAAGTTACCAGTGCCATTATTGAGAATATTAAGATGCTTTCATGTCAAACTGATTAAAATTACATTTGGAATAACGAATGACATGAAATATACAAATACCCACCCACCCCCACTTCTCGTTTTCCTTTCGAAAAGTATGAAAAGTATAAACAGCAGTAATAGAAAGTCTTCCAATATATTCTTCAGGGATCTGGAGCAGGGGCAGAGACGGGGCCCGCAGTTGCTAGGAGGTGGTCGCTGCAAGCCCGAGCACTCGCCGCACGCCTGGAAGGAGCCTCCTGCCCTAAATAAAATTAAAGGGAAGTTGAACTCCTCTGGAACTCTGTATGCATTTTCCTCCTAATTGCTGGAAAACCGAAGACGCCTGTTAAAATAGGTCTTTGTATCTGGCAGGGGCAGATCCCCAGGTTGAGTGATTTGGGGCCCTGTTCATTTCTTTAAGCACTTAGGGCAAAGTTCCAAACGTGTTGCCTGTGCTGTTCCACTTGCCAAAGCTGCTTCAGCTTCTTATCAAAACCATCTCAGTCCCATTCTCCCAGGGTAAAGGTCACACACAAAGCGGTGTTTCTGGCTTTTGTACCAAAACACGGATGTGCCATCCTCCCCAGGTAGCCCTCGCTGCGGGGAAGGTTAGCCAAGACCCAAGCCTGGGCAAGGAGCCCCGTCCCTGGTGCTGGCAGCTCGAGAGCCTCCCTTGAGTGCCACACAGTCAGTGCACCGCCTGCGCTCAGAGCCCTGGCAAAGCACCAGGAAGAGCCTGCAGGATCCTCCCCTGCCCCCACCCAAATTGCACCCCATAGCAGCAGGACGGATCGTGCTCCCCTGGGACAAAGGTCTAGGTTAGCTGGGAGCGACCCTGGCCTAAGAGATGGAGAAGCTGCCACTGCCTCCCCCAGTACCCCATCGACCTCTGCTTTGCCACCAGAATGACCTTTTTATAAAAGAAAATTAATAGACTTTATTTTTTAGAACAGGTTTAGATTTATAGAAAAATGCTGAGAAAGTAAGGAGATCCCATACCCTCCCTCAGCCCCCTCCACGCCCAAGCCTCCCCTATGATTAACATCTTGCATTAGCCTGAGACGGTTGCTATAAATGATGAGCCAACACTGATGCGTCATTACTAACTAAAGCCCAGAGTTTGCTGTAGTGTTCCCTCTCTGTGTAGTACATTCTGGGGGTTTTGACAGATGACGACATGTGTCCGCTATCACAATACAGCACAGAATAACTTCCCTGCCCTTAAACTCTGCTGTTCCCCACCTACTCATCCCTTCTCCTAAATCCAGGGGTGGGCTCATGTTATCCCCCAGTTTACAATCATTGAATTGAAATGACTCTCTGGCACCCTGCCCTACCACACGTGGGCCTGTTAATGTGCTCCATCCCTCCTGCACGTCCATGCTCTGTCTGGTTCCTGCCTACCTGTCTGGCTCCAGCAGTCCCCACAGCCGTACACCCTAGTGGAACACCTGGATGGGGGCATTGGCTTCACACTCGGACACGCCTGGGCTGGAGCCCACCTCCTCCACCCTCCAGCTGCCCGACCTTGAAAGAATTCACCCTCACCAACCACAGTACACAAGACCAACCCACACTGGGGAGTACTTGCAACAAAAATAGCAAATATATCCCAACCACAGGAATAGTTTGTACAGATCTCTTTTATTCATTTAGTGAGTGTCTGCTAAGTTCCTACCAAGGTGTTAGCACATTAACACCCAAGCTTTAAGATGTTAATATTGCGCTCCTTGCTTCAGAATTTCTACATCCCCATAAACATATAGAAATGAAAATAAATATATATTTTACATATATAAATGTATGTGTATATATATTTATATATATATATATAAATATGAGTTGTTTTCCAGAAAAGTCATAGCAACTTAAGTGCTTGTGCAGAGAGAACAGAACCAGGATGCTATCTCACCGTTCACTGCCCAGCACTGATTTCTGATGCTAAGATATTTGTCAATCTGGTATTCAAGGCAGTGTTCTGTTTGGATTCACGTTGATTAGGTTCGGGATGATTCCTCACGTTTGTTGTCCACTGGCCTTTCTCCCACGAACTGCCGTCACGTACACGACGCTGTCTACAGATGACGGCCTTAAGTTTGTAAACTCTATTTCACTTTCTCCTTGCATTGGCTTAGGTCCCAAGCACGGTGCTGAAGATCTGGGGTGTCCTTTCCTTGTAACCACGAAGAAAAGGTATCTAATGTGCTGCCATTGACGGTCAGGCTGGTTGTGCTTTTGCAGTCAAACTCTTCCATTAGGTGAAGAACGTTCCTTCTGTTCCTCCTCAGTTAAGAGTTGTTCCTTTGCCTGACAGCAGCAGTGGTTTTATTTCTGCTTTTCTGAATCTGCAGTCGTGATTACACGTAAAATGTCTTTCCCTGTTTATTTGTTAATGTGGTTTTTGTCATTCATTGATGTGGCATTTTTGCATTCCTAGAGAAAATCTGAGTTGAGTTGATGTTCAATTGTTTTCTAGTCTTTTATGACATAAAGGGGGCATTATCTGTTCTCAAAGGTGTGCAAAATTTCACCAGAAATATTATCCTCACCCCAACGCTATTTTGGGTATTAGATTTTGACTAGCAATTCAATTTATTCAGTGATTATAGGTTTATTTATATTTTCTGTATTTTATTAACAAAACATTTTTTATTAATATATTGGTAATATTTCCCAGAAAGTTATACATTTACTCTAACTCTACAAATGTATTGATGTTAAGTTGTTATGATTATTTTGGATCTGTAATTAAGCCTCCTTTCCATTCTCAATATCTTTGTGTTTTGCACTTTTTCTTTCTCTCTTGCTTATACTGTTTTGTTATCGTTGTTTTCTATTTAATTAGTTTTCTTAAAAAAAATCTTTAGATCTTTGTTTACTTTATTTAAGCTAGTTTTGCTCTTGATATTGTTAATATTATTCCTTCTATTTTCTTTTTATTTACTTCTTTATTTCTTTCTTTTAATAAATGTATTTAAGGCTATAAATTTACCTCTAAGTACTGCTTTAGGTACATCCTACAAATATTTGTATGCACTAGTGTCTTGATCCCTAATTACAAATATTTTATAATTTCATTGCTGCATTATGGTTTCCTCTTTATGGTTTGTTCAGTGATTCTTTTAGTTTTCAAAATGTGTTTTATTATTATTATTTTCTAATTAAATTGAAATATCTTCATGATGAATTCTTATTATTATAATATAAGGTCTCTTTTTATCTTCAATTTTGATATTTTCTATATCGATATTACTACAATAATTTTCTTTCAGTTAGTATTTCTCTGGTATATTTTTCCATTTCTTTATTTAAAACATTCTTGAATCATTCTGCTTAGGTGTATTTCCTACAAGAAGCATATAGCTTTTTTGCTTTAAACCTAGCTGATTTTCTGATTTTAATATATAAGTCTTACCAATTATATTCTTTGCAATAATGAACACATTTAGAATTTTGATCATACTACTTTCTAGAGCCTGTTTATCAACATTTACCTTTGTGCCTTTTCTCCTTCTATCTGTTTTCTCTGAGTTTTTTATATCTTTTGTGTTTGTCTCTGCTGGTTTGGAAGTTATAGATTATATTCCTACCCATGTG
>RJWJ010039298.1:0-14543 GCA_004363605.1 Indri indri | reverse complement strand
TTCCAACAGTCATGGATGTCTTTGAGGGGTTCAAGACTTCAGTGGAGGAAGTAACTGCCAATGTGATAGAAATAGCAAGAGAAGTAGAATTAGAAGTAGAGCCTGAGGATATGACTGAATTGCTACAATCTCATGATAATATTTGAACAGATGAAGAGTTGCTTTTTATAGATGGGCAAAGCAGGTGGTTTCTTGAGATGAAAGCTACTCTTGGTGAAGATACTATTAACATTGTTGAAATGATAACAAAGGATTTACACTATTCCATAAACTTGACTGATGTGGCAATGGCAGGGTTTCATAGGATTGACTCCAATTTTGAAAGAAGTTCTACAGTAGATAAAATGGTATCAAACAGCATTACATGCTACAGAGAAATATTTCATGAAAGGAAGAGTCAATCAATGCAGCAAACTTTATGGTTGTCTTATTTTAAGAAATTGCCACAGGCACCCGAACCTTCAACAACCACCACTATAAACAGTCTGTAGCCGTCAACATCGAGGCAAGACCAATCCTCCACCAACAAAAAGATTATGATTCACTGAAGGTTCAAATGATCATTAGCATTTTTTAGCAATAAAGTATTTTTCATTAAGATATGTGCATTGTGTTTTTAGACATAATGCTATTGCCACTTAATAGGCTACAGTGTAGTATAAATATAACTTTTATTTATTATATGCACTGGAAAGCCAAAACAGTTGGGTGAATTGTTTTATTGTGAAATTTGATTTATTGCAGTGATCTGCAACTGAACCCACAATATCTCTGAGGTATGTCTGTACTTCTCCAGGAAGCTGTGATTCCCAGAACAAAGAAGAAAAGTGTGAAGAAAGTAAGTCTAAAATCTCCTGCCTCTTCTCTTGTGCTTTTACCATGAGTGTTAGCACTTTTCTGATGCCAATGATAGCAGTAGGAAAATGAGAGCACGAGAGAGACAATTTATTAGTTCACAGACCTAGAAAGTCCAAGGTACAACCAGCTACAGGCACAGCTAAATCTGTGAGCTTGACAATGTCATTAAGACATTGTCTCATTTACTCTTCACCATGCATTCTCTATATGGTGGCCCACAGAAGTACCAGACTCACTTTTTACCACCTTATAATCAGAGAAGAAAGTAGCACACCTTTTTCTCAATGGTTTCAAAAAAGTCCAGGGTTTGACTTTAATTGGCCCAACGCAGGTCATGGCCCACTTCTGAACCAATCACTGTGACCAGAAAAATATAGTAGCTCATTGACTATTGACCAAACCTTGGTTATAAGCCTATCCCTAGAATTGACAGGTGGAATCAGCCACACCTCAGGTATAGACTAAGTTGGGGGTGGGATTCACAAAATGAAAAATGGGGGTGCAGTTGCTGGACACGGAAGACATGGATGTTGGGCAAACAGCAGCTGGTAAGTATGAACAGAGTGACAGCCATCCTAAAAGACATATTTCCAACATGGAAAAATAGCCTACATAGGCTAGGAGTTTGTAGGAGTAATGGGGCTTTTTCCCTCTGTTCTCAGGCAGAAGCTCAAGAGGCAGACTCAGTCTGGCAATTAGCTGTCAGCTCATCACCAATTCAAATGTCCTGGAGTGGGCCGTGCTGATGATCTGTACTTGCAGTAATCATTTGGCTGGGTGAATCAAATTATACTTTCCAATGCCACTTCAAATCAGGATTGCTATGTCTGCACTCATTTTCAGCGGTATTACCGTGCAAGTTATTTTCTTTGATATTGACTATATGTGGGCAAGGGAGGAATTCAGGCTTCTTTTAAGTCCTGCTCAACAGGAAAGACCAAAAAGTTTTAGAGATTTGTGAGGAGACTAATTAGGATCCATTCCAATTTAATGGCTAGGCTTTCACACTGAAATAGATAGGGTAACGTGTTCTGCCCTTGCAAGGTAGAGATTTTTCTTCCAAGCAGCTATCTGATTTGGAAGCCTCATTCTTTCATAATGCCATGTGCGGTGATCAATCAGATGTAATGATCAAAAGGAAGTTTGCCACAATCAATCCGGATAAACAAATAACTGCTATAGTAGCAAACCTAGTGTGTTCTTCACTTCAAATTCACTTGCCAATAATTGGTCTCATTAACGTCTGTGAAGTTAGCTGTTCACTAAAATTGGGCAAGCTGTACATTAGATGTGTTCAGTGGTTTGCAAACCTTTGGGAATAATAGACCTACTGAGTCAGCATCTTGCTAGTTCCATGGAAATGAACAAGCCAAAAAGCAAGGAGACTGCAAGGGATCTAGAAAAAGTGGAGGGAACAGAAACTTCCTACCACCTTGGAATAATTAATATTATCTTTCTCAACCTATAAAATGAAGGCCAGCTTTGCATCTTTTTTTTTTGAAGATTTGATTTTGACAGAAAATGAACTTGATTTCTTTGTGCCATCTAGCTTTCAAATTACCCTGCCCACATCTGTCAGATGTTTTTGTTGTTCAATTATAAAAACTGTATCCAGACTGGATTATGAGAATGCTGTTTACAGGCACCATAACCACAGATGCCCTTGGGTTGAACATCAGGCTCACTGCAATCTTCCCCAAGAAGGAAATATACTTCCAGCTGCTGCACCAGACCCATCCTTCTTGGAGAGAGGACGAAATCGCAGAAAGTGAACCCTTTCGGAAATATCTGAAATACGCATTTGGGGAGATGGGAGACAACAAAAAGAGTGGAAATAGACTTAACTAATTCACTTACATTTATATGGCCTATTCCTATAGCAATGGCCAGAGTGGGCAGTGAACACAACTACTCAGTTTGCCTGGGGCTTGGGGAGCTTTTATTGTCCTGAATTACCCTATGTGTCAGCACCACCAACATCCACCAACAATACCTCATTTTCTACTTCATTTATGTTTCTGCCATCAGTGTGTGTGAGTCACAAGAAAAAAAAAATGACATTTGCTTTCCAGTCTAGTTTCCTTCCACAAGAGCTGGTCAGAGAAAGTTCAGCCTGATGTTATTTTGTCAAAGAAAGCTTTAAGTTTCTGTGGAAGACACAGGTGACCATTGGATGACTGCTTTGCCAGTCAAATGAGAATCAACCCAGGGACCAGTTATTCCAGTTTCCCCCAGTTTTTTATCTGATGGTTCTCACCCACCCACTTAACTTTGTAACCTATTCGATTACAACTAGTTTTAATAACATCCGCTGTGATCCAGCAAGATGCTGACTTCGCAGATCCTCAGTATTGCAATGGCCTCCTAAATGGCTTTGCAGCTTCTAACTCTTGTCCCCATCCCACCATCCGACCCCACCACACTCCCCGCCCACACAGAGGCCTGAGCAAGCTCTGAACAATGTGAATCAGCTCGTGTCACTTTCTTCCTTACAGCTCTCCAGTGGCTTTCCACCGCTTGGAGTACACCCGACCCCTTAGGAAACCCTGTGTTATCCCTCATCCTGGCCTCCCATGCTGCCCTTATATTATTCCATTCTAGACCACTGTCAATCTGTCCCTTCCTCAAACACATCAACCTCATTTCTGCCTTAGACCCTTTGGTCTTTCTGGTCCCTCTGCTGGGAACACTTTCCATGGCCCTCTTCTTCGTGCCTGGCTTCTTCTCATCCCATGGTTCTTGGTCAAATACCTGCTGCACAGAAAGGCCTTCCCAGCCCCCTGACTCCAACTCCCCAGTGTTCTTTGTCAAATCACCCTGGTTATTTTCTTCATAAAACTTGCCACGATTTCAAATTATCTAGGTTTTTTGCCTGTATCTCCCCACTATAATGTAAGTTCAAAGTGGGTATAAACCTCCTCTGTCTTATTCACAACTACATCCTCAGTATCTGCAATAGTGCCTGAAACAGTGCCTGACGTGTTCCAGGAAATGACATGAAGGTTTTGAAACCCCAAGTCACATTATAAAGAACCACCATTTTATGTGCCAGAACTGGTTTATTTCGAATATATGTAAAGCTAATACTAGAAGAAGCAGTATCCCACTGTTAATTCCCTTGACTCTCCCCAGAATGTGGCAATTTGCATAAGAATCATTTCCCAAAATAAGAGAATGTCTTTGGAAACTGAAGAAGGAAAAAAAAAAAAAAAAACCTCAGACACACTGGAAAACTCTGGGCTGCTTTCTTATTCATTATAAGTAAGACAAGGTTCATGAGAGTAAGCATCAGGGCTTGATTTTTCAGCAGTTGAAAATTAGATCAAATGAATTGGAGGACAACTACATCTTGTGTTAATGTTTTCCTCCTCAAATGAAGAAAATGAGATGATGCGAGCCATGACTCCATTTGAAAATGAAACTTTGTATTTCTATTTGATTCCACGTTAAAGCACACTGTTTTTCATTTTAGACTTTTCATGTTGGTAAATGTTGCAATACTTTACAATCATTAGGCTCAGGCCCATTTACTATAAGCAAGCAACACACGCACAGATATATCATGCCCATAAAGCATCATTTCTAAATTACACAGTAAATAAATGAGACTAAACCAGAAACCCAAGTCTCACAACCCTTACCACAAATGTGAAAACAAACAAACAAACTTGGGTCAAAGTTCCCCACTCTTAAAAGGTGTAATTTATAAACAGTCTATTACATTCTTATTATACCAAATAAACCGATCATTCAAGAGTACATTGTATGCCTGACCCTAACTCACAACAGACAAAAATGCTTCAAGAATACAGCTAGACTAATCAAGATTTTGGCTACCTTTTGCAAAGTGTGATGCATAAGAAACCCGGTCTTGCCAGGAATTTTGTGTTGATTTCTGATTAACTGATTAGAGAAGTCAGCAGCAAAGCCAAAATAAAGTAACAACTCACATTGAGATGACAGTGAGAAAGTATCTTTAAATTTATAATTGCCCTTGGATCTATTTAATTTAGCTTTAAGTCATGAGGCATAATTGAGACAAATGGTTACGCTGAGTAGGTATCAGACATGACAAGAAGCTGGCTGTGATTATTTTGCTGATGATTTCTATGCACGGAATTTTTCTGCCAACACTTTTCCTGTGATGGCTATTAGATTTTATAGGATTTTTCCCACCATTAGCTGTAATGGCATTTGCATGTTAAATGCTCACGACAAATGAAAACCATGATTCCATCGTTTCACAGGGTGAAAACCATGGTTACTGCTATTCTGAATGGAGAACAAATCTAAAAAGAATCAGGTAATTCCTCCTCCTTGTATGATACTTATATAAGCTCTGTGGGAAAGCCTATTTACTTTGCAACTCTATCTCTTCTGTAATATTTTTGAGACAAAATAGATTCTGCACATGTAAGAAAACTGGATTCCACTACAAGCCAAGCAGAAGACACCTCAAGTGTTATTTTTGTTGAGGGAATTTGTTTACAATTAAATATAATTCTCCCTCAAGTACATTTCGCTAAGAAGCTCCCACTTCATCATGGGACTAGAAGGGAAAAGCTTAATAGCTACTTACGTTTTTTTGTTTTAAAGAAAAGAAAATATGACAGAACTCTAGAACTTGTGTCTAAACAGTCTAAACAATACCAGATTATGAAAACAACATGAAAGGCATATACTAAGAGTTTCTTAGCCAATTTTATTCTCTTAGAAAATTCAGCAACTAGTTCTGAAAATCTGGGGATTTTGTTGTTCTAGATTATTACTCTGGATTATCACTTATAAGTAAATAGTTATTCACAGTCATCTAGACCTAGCAAAGCAAGATATAAGAAACTATATATTTATAGATCTATAAAACTATTAAAATATACAACTTCTTGATCATCTTAGATCTTTTAAATTTGGTTCGGCTCACTCATCATTTCTCTGCCATCGATAATTTTTCAAGACACTATGTCCTTCACCTAGAATAGTATCTAAATTTTGCAACTCTCACATTCTATCCACCAGATCCTTTCTCAAAATTTAGTTGTTCTGAGAATGGTTTAGAAAGGAAAGATCCTCAATAGTTAAGATAACCAACATTCAAATCTCTGAATTTTCATTTTAATTTAACTTCTCCCTGATGCCTATTTTAACCCTTCCTCATCTCCTTCTCGAATATATTTAGTCCAAAGATTTCTAACCCATAATGTGCCCCAAATAAGAGTATGAATTAGTTGGAAATTACATGTAATTTCTTATTAAAAGAACATCTTTAAAATTTGGTCAAGTAAATATTTTTAAATTGCTAAAAGCTATTTTGTCATCTTTTCCTTCTCTGCTTTTTCTCGTCCCCTCCTTCCCCATCCAGTTTTCTGCACTACTGAAAGCAGAATCGGAGGAACGGTAGCTGTGTTTGGTGAGGGAATCAGAGGATGAAATTCATGCACTCATTCAGCAGGTTTTCGTTTGTTCACTTAATCACCTGATTTTATCTTTTATGTCAAGGACCACCAAAAATTTGTGGCGCATCACTACTGTTTGCCCAAAGTTGCCCAAACTTTGAGAAACAACGTCCCTTAGATCTGGCCTGGTTTGGGGCCATGAGGGGAAACATTATATATACTGTTGGCAACCCTAGATCACAAACCAAGTCCTATTTAGTGATAAACATTAGTTTTGATAGGCATTAGTTTCCCTTCTCTGATGACACATAAACACCTGGATATACCAAGTTGAACTGCTCAGCAATCCAAAAGGAAAATGCAACACACTGTGCATGTAAGTGTACATGTGCTGGTATACATGTACATGTATATTGTGCTGGTTTGGGCAAATCACTTAACTTCTCTGTGACTCAATTTTCACATCTTTTAAATCAAAGATGATCTTTATAGCTCTGTGATTTTATTCTCCTCTGAACCAGGGAAATGGGTTAAACATCTGCACATGATAATTCACTTTATTCCAGCATAAAATTCATAGTCACAAGATTTATTGCCCACTGTTTAGTTTTTCCTAATGTCCTTTCTAGAAGTATTATCTTCCAAAATACTTCAGGAGGCTTCTCACAACTCACTTTCTACAAGGTCAATGCAACCTATACATTCTGTTTGTAAAACGTTCTCTTTTCTTGCATTTTATATATACTCAACCTAAAAATCATTCCAGCTACTTTGTTACCTCAACAATTTTTGAAACAGAATATTGCATCTTTTGCTACTGTGATGGGAAGTTTCCTATAATTCTAGGTTTGTCTCAAATAATGCTGTGAAAACATTGATACTATTGAAAATAGAAACAGCTTCACTGTTGTTTTCATTTTATGTAATGAACACAGAGGAAAAGGCTCAAATCTGAGAAAGAAAAGGGCGTAAGCTAGGATCCTAAGAGGGTTATTTGTTACAAATTTTAAATAGATGCAGTTTGGTTAAGGACACTGAGCAGCAATGTCAAATCAATTTAAGACATTTAAACATATTACACTCTTTCATACAAGTAGCTATTTGGGTTTCTTTTGGTGTTTTACATACTAACACAGTAAGTTACAGGTAGGTACAGATATGTGGAATTGCATGCTAACTAGCCAAGCCATGACACAGAAAGTTATCAGTGTTAAATGACATTGACTGAATTGCTGCTAAGCCCAAAAAGATCATGCTGGCAACAACACCGGTTCTGGGCATCAAATCCCCAGATATTGGTTCATTTTGTTCAAGGCATCACACACTGTGTTCAAATCGCTGCGAAGGTCCTGCACCACGTTTTCAATACTTCTGGTGTCTTTCAGAATTTCAATACTCTGTGTGTAGGGATTGAAGTATACAGAGAAGGGACGGGTAATTGACTTTGCAAAGTCCCTGCAGAATAAACAGAAATAGAAAAATATATGATCAACCCCCACTGGTACAAGAGATAAATAGAAGGAAGGAACAGAGCCAGAAAAATTTAAAGTTATTTTCTCTAGATGGGAGAAAAGCAAATTTACCTCATCTTTTCTTTGGCTTCTTCAAAACTTTCTGAAACAAAGTAGGCTTCCTGGAAGGTGGTGATAAGGCATTCCTGTAAGCAAGTTGTCTTTGGGTCAAAGGCTTTCACACATGCCTTGTCAGAAAGGGCATGCTGCAAAATACACCACAAAACCCGTTAAACTCCATAATGAGACTTCCGAAGTGCCATGACATCACATTTTACAACACATTTGATAGCTCAGTAATCCTACAGGGCTGCTCAGTTACTAGTCTACAGTGAAATACAGAACGCTCCTGTATGCAGAGTAAATTGGGTATTAGGATTTTGTTTGTTTGTTTGTTTGTTTGTTTAATTGTGTTAGGTACCAAGAGGGAAATGGGGTTATGGTATTATTTTATTTATTATCAGCTAACTGCTAAATTCATACTGAAACACGGTTCAGAGCTATACTCCAACAGAAGTGGAATTTTAAATCTGTGCTATGAATAGAAACAGCGACAGCATAAATACACTCCTAAATTTATTGCTATAAGCAACGTACTAAAATTTCACTTAAATGGCAGAAGTAATAATTACCTGCTTAGGGAGGTAATTGGGGCTCTGACTAAACTATCTGTGTGGACTCATTGCGAGACATTTTGAGGCCAGGTACTGTGTACCAACAGAGTCTGGAGTGGGGCTGGATATTTGAGGATACTTGCAAAGCATTAATTTACCTTCCACTAAGTACAGCAGAGCAATATGCAGCAGATAAACATTGCCAGTTGGGGGAAAAAACAGCTAATATTAATAGGTACAGTTATACCCAGAGCAGACATTAGGAAAACAGGAAAGCTGGGGTAATTACTCTTTGAGCCATCATTAGCTCAGAGCAGCTCACCACATGACTGGCACTAAGAACAGCAGGGAACAATGAATGACTGTATTCTCGAGACAAATTCAGTAATGTTAAAAGTTAGTGGTCATTTCCTGCCACACGCCACCTGCCTATTTATAGACCCTAGATGGATGGTTCTAAAATGTAATGTATGTAAGAATCACTAAGGAGCTTGGAAAAATGCAGATATCCAGGCCTCAATTTTATTTGGTTGGTCTGGATGGAACCAAGAGATCTGCATTTTAAAGGCATCCAAAGCGACTCAGAGATCGTGGTTGTATATTTTGGAAATATTCCTCTTGATACTATCTTTTCCTTAATTTAAGGGATAAATAAGTTGGGAGAGAGAGGCAGAGAGAGGAAAAGGGTAGCAGAAACTGCCTTGAACAGAGAGTTAGAAAGCTGGGGTTAGAAAGCCAGGTGTTGCTGCTGTCTAACTCGCTAACTTTGGCAAATCATTTCACCTCCAATTGCCTCCATTTCCCCCACTGTATAATAAATGAGAGGGTTAGGCTGGATGATTCTGAAGACACTCTGTTCCAGCCTTTGGATTACACCCATAGCACTTTTCTACCCTCTCAATCTCTAACTGCTAAGGTTTCCTGGAGAAATTCTGAAGACCTTTTCCTATTCAATATTCTTGGTGCATTCCTCCAACAATTTCAAAATGCATGGAATGATTTAAAGCCCTCCATGAAGAAGTCTGTGGTTTCCTAAGTTTGAAAACGCAATTGAGAACCAAAAGACTGACATGTAAGAGAAAGGGCACACTGCGTGTGATTGGCTTTCCTACAAAGGTCCATTGTCCAGATCAATGCATATATGAATCACAGAATGCAGAGGGCTGTTCACGGTGAACTCATTTTTTTGGCCCACAGAACAACCTCATTATAAGCAGAAGGTCACTACACCTGCAAATGCATTTGTGCTAGATTCAATGCAGTGCAGTGAACATCAGGGGATTTTGGTTCCACATGACCAATAATTCTGTCCGCATTTTAAAAACAAATTCACAGTTTCAAGAAACAAAATGCTCTTTACGAGAGCTGTTGCTCCTCTGCAAAGAATTGGCTTGCTATTGGTTTGCCATGGTTTTCAGAATTAGAAGTTGCTTTCTTTGCAGCCATACACTCTGGTTACATTTAACTGCAGTATGTTGCTCTACTCGTGTATTCATCCATCAGTGTATGTGGAAGGAAGGACAGTGGCTGAATCAGGGCCCTTGACCTTTCTTCTCTCTTATCCTCAAATTCAGGGGTATGGACAGAGTGGTAGCAGAACAGTCTATAAGAACATTTAAGCCATGGCTTCCCTGGGACATCTCTGCTAAAGATGATGTCCCCTGGGACATGATGTTCCCTGAGTCAAGGACAAGCTCAAGAAGGCAGCGAAACTCATCTGCTTGGGTCTCCAATGCTTCTCTAGGATGTTAGCAACCTTAGCAGTCACCACGTGTGAAAGATGCCTCCAGAATGGGTATATGCAATAACAGAGATGGAAATCAGGGTGGTTTTAGAAAAATGCATCATGTGACAATTCTACTGGATAGTCAGATACTCATTTAGTCATTTTAACAGGTAGAGGGGACTAAAGTAGATCAAGAAAAGACCCAGAGGGCAGGGTGCTCTGCCCCAGACTTCAAGAAAAATCAGTGGGTTCACAGCACGTAATTTGAGGCAAAGATCATTAGGCAGTAAAGATCACATTTGCCTAATGTAATATTTAAAGGAAAAACTGGAAGTTAATGTGTTTTAAGCCCTCAAAAATGCAGTCTGTCCTCAGGAGCCTTCTGCATATGTGATATGCTGGTTACCTGCTGGGGACCTCTCCACCAATGAAGTATGAAACCAGCGTTGCTCCCTGGCTGTTAATAAATATGGGGGTAATAATGGTACCCATGGTACCCATTAGCCAGTAGAATGACAAGAGCTTGGAATTGGGAGAGGAGCCAGTGAATGAGACCAACAAATGAGGTGGTGATCACACCTATAAATGGTCTCATTGACCTGACAATGAGCTGTCCTTTGTGATGACTGCCAAGAGCATCTGCGCAGCCCATGACGTTTTCTATCCCTGAATACTGTATAGTGTGGCCCAGGGAGTATAAAATAGTATCCATGTCTCCCTTGATTCCAAAGTCCACTGCCCAGTGGAGAAGCCCTATTGAGTTCACTTCCCAATTCCTATCCATGTCTCTCTCTCTACTGAGCTGCCTCAGTTTTGGGGAGCAGCTATTGTGCTCTGTCCTCTATGCCCAGAGTGGATTCTCTATAAACATTGAGCCAAACTCTTTGATGTCCCCAGGGAAATCTGTGGTGATTCCTTCCTGAAGTGTTCACAGTCTGATATCCTGAAGTCTGCAAGAATTAATCCAACTTCCTGCAAAGAGATGCTTTATAAGGCTGGCAGAACCTGGCTGACAGTCTTTTACTCTCAAGCCACTTTAAAAGTGCCGGGATGTTGAGAGCCACCTTGTCACATCTGAACACTCTCTAAAAGGACTATTTTGGGGTTACCCACCGTGCTAAAGACAAGGGCACAGGACTGGGAACCAGGAGACCTGAGTTCTAAATGTAGCTGTCCCAGAGGCTAGACGTATAATATCAAATGAGTGAAACTACCCCATGTTGGGCTGCAGTTTCCTCTTTGATAAACTGAAAAGATTGACCTACATGAATTCTAAGGCTCTTCTTGCAATACAATTTTAACAGAGCCTGCAAATATAGAGCACTCACACCAACATCGCCCCCCTCCACTCCAGCCATTATAAACTGGCCATAGCAGCCTTGCCACTGGGCCCAGGGATGACCTCCACACAGGTAGCCAATTAATTGGCTATTGATTAATTGGCTTTAGTGCACAAGTTCAGATTTATTTTCCATTATGGCTTTTTGAATATAAAAATCTGTTTTCAACATTAAGAATTTCCCAGAACCCAATTGTTACTAGAAAATATTATAAGTTAATTAAGAGTATAGGTCATTAAGATAAAGAATTGAGCTTCAAATCTGGCTCTCTCTCTCTGCTTAACTATCAGACTTTGGGCAAGTCACCTCACCTCTGTAAGCCTATTCCAGTATTCACCTGGAAAACGGGAATACTAATACCATCTACAACTCAGGGTCATGGTCAGAATTAAATGAGGGAATGCATGCAAAGTGCCTGGCAGGGAAAGTGCTCAGCATACTAGCTATCATCACTAATTCAGCCCAGAGGTGATGGTTCATGTACATATGTATTCAGCCACACCTCCTACCATTGTGCAGCTCCTCTCTGTCTCAGGGGTCTGGAACCCACAGAGAAAGAAACATAGCCCTAGTTATGAGGCTTGCGGGTTCTAGACTGTAATAGCGCCTGCCCTGGGTTCATCAGTTTAAAATCTTCCTTCCTCCCAGACACCTGCGTTTGCAATGACACAGAGTTATTATCTCAACTATTCTAAATGCAAACCCTGTGATCCTCACTCTCTATATTAGGACTGGTTAAAGTTGGAAAAAAAAATCTCAAGTGTGAAGTCAGGTTTATGGGTAGTTTGGGCCCTAGATTCTGAAGAAGAATTTGCAAACACCCCTACACTCACACCACAATCATCTTTTCCCACATCAGAACAACAATAAATATATACATTTGTATACATATAGACACATTATATGGGTATGGAATATTTTTTGAACCTTCTTCAAATGCTCATCCTGCTAACCAATCACAACATGGCATCAATACCCCTATTGCCAAATTGGGCAATGAGGCATTACACTTTTTAAAATTAGTGATGCCGAAGTTTCCGCCAGTTTGAATAAGCTACAGGGGCAAGGGAACAACCTCTGTCTCCAAGTAATCCTTTTGTAATGGCCAAAGACACAGTTTCCAGCTCCCACTGTCCAGTATTTGTTCTGTCATTACTGTCAGTGCCAGCTTCACGAGAAGGAAGGGGAGGAGGAAGGGTGTCGTGAACCCTCCGAACAGGGTAGAGGTGTGGAAGCTCACGGCGGTGAGTCCTAACTCCAGCCGCACCACTGACCTACCAGATGACCTCAGAGAACCTGCAAGCCCCTTGAGCCTCTTCTCCACATCCTGGCAGAAATTCTGAACACCTCCCAGAGTTGCTGTGAGTGGTAGTAAATACAAATGCTTGTAATAAATATAAAGCTGTTCTGAGAACGCTGATTAATAGCTACATGAAGGCGATATAATAAATTCACCATGCAAAAATATTCTGAAACTAAAGCCAAAAAATAGTAATAAGTAATTTTTTAAACCATCAGCTTTGTCCAAGTTTCAAAAGCAAAACAGATCTATTTATATGTAATATTCAAGTAACTACCATGAGGTAAGTGCTAAGGCTAAATTATTTATCAAAAAAATCTGATCTCTGGCCGGAAGGAAATAAAGATCTAGACTTTACTTTTGTCCATGAAAAAAATAAAGTAGAAATTGCCTTTGTTTTTGAAATGGGTTAACTCTTTGAGATGAGACTCAGCCAATTCGTTGATTAGGATTCATTTCTTACCACCTGAAGTGAACCAACTTCATTGTTGCTTCTCCAAGAGAGTTGAGTTCAGCAAAGATCCATTATCAACCCCTTTCTTAGAACTTTCCTATTAGACTCCAAGCTCCTTAAAGTCTTGGACCATCGATTTTGTGTTTGTTAAATAAAATGAATGAATAAGCAAGCAAATAATAAATGAAAAAATAATAGACATATAGTTAGATCAACTCTAGGAGAGAAAAAGCACGTGAAAGGAAGATGCAAGCTAGACTGTGGGTAAATGGCAATGAATTATCCTTTTCACAACCTTTTTTTTTAAGTCAGTGTTCCTGATGACTTAGCTCATTATTAATTGCTCTCCACAGTGATGGGAGATATGGAAAAGCCCCACCCAAACACACTTTTGAAATTCCTCAAAGTATACCAGAGAACAGATAATTAGAACAAAAGAAAGAGCAATCATTACTCAGAGGAAAAAGTAGTCCTTATCGTTTTCAAATTTACATTAGCTTTTATAAGCTTTTCCATATTTATTTTGTTTCTGTCTTCAAAGAAAAAAATAAGCATTGTCAAAAAAATAAGAGGAGAAAACGAAAGTTATCCAAACTATAGATCCACCACTTGGAAGTACTTGGGCAGCTCTGAAGAGCAACATCTATGCCTCAGGAAAATTTAGCCTCTTATAGCACAAATTTTAGAATGTGTTCTGTTTAAGAAGAGAAGGTGAAATTGGCATACTTAGGAAAAAGTTATGAAGACTACACCAAAACCTCCAGCAACTTAGCTGGGACCTATGTTTGGACTGCAGTTGGAATAACATAAAATATTTTACTGCAGGAGGTAACTGCATTCAAAACTGTAAGCACGTTTACACTGGAATTATGATAATGCTATTAATAAAGTTACCCATACATTGGCCCACAACCAGCATTTGTTCATTCAAACGGAAGAAGTATTCAGGAGTGCCGTAAGAGTGCTGGGTGCTTTTGCAAGCAGGGCAGGGAGATGATGGGGGAAGGGGCTCTAAGGGAAGCATCTCATGTTATGCACTCTCTGTGAACAATCAGAATATACTTCTTATGGAAAGAATTTCCGAATTGTAAAAATAGCCCAGCATAGCAATCACAGAGATGTCGGAGTGCTGAAATTTGAGAGTGGAAGAACGCTAATGACTGGAGGTGATGGACCAGAACAACAAGATGCATGGCAGACAGTGCCTTTCAGTGTACATATTTCTGGCTGATTTCCATTTCCAGACGATTCTGTCCACACCAACAGGAACAAAAACAACAGATTCACCCCAGTGCTGCCTACACATGCCTCATTAACCAGACCAGAAGACCCCGTCGAAAGGTGGGG
>RJWJ010039297.1:0-14510 GCA_004363605.1 Indri indri | reverse complement strand
CCGGTCTGTGAAAGTAGCTTTCCTTGAGCCCATCTCGCCAGACTTCTGTTGTGGTTACGTGTCTCACTGTGGTTATCCCCACGTCTGCTGCTCTGTCTCCCTTGTATCGTGTGTGCTGTGTGTGTAAAACTCTTTATGTGGAGTCTGGGAATGGTTTTTAATACATTCGGAGCAGTAAGCCAGAGCCTCCACCTTTAATACCTGCCCCTGCCGTTTCTCATCACCAGGGCTGCGAGCACATGTGGGAAGCAGCCGCCGTGACGGGTCGGGCCCCGCCGAGCAAGGCGAAGCAGATGGGGAGAGAAGGGAGCTGTCGTGCTGAACACCTGTCCAGCCGTCAGGACCAAAAGACGAGGTGTTCTAGAGGCCGCGTGGTACAAGGGACGGAGCCCTGGCTGTGCGCACAGTAAAGGAGGGCGCCACAGGAGTCACTTTCATGATGATTTTAGGTGACGAGCGGAAAAATCATTTTCACTAGTTTTTTGCTCACCAGAGGGTAAGGTGAAGAAGTCACTGTTTCAAAGCCATCAGGAGATGCCCTCTGGGTTAGATGGATGGGTTCAAATTCCAGGTCTGCCACTGGTTGGCTTCACGGTTTGTTGCGAGCTGTTTAACTTTGAGCTACAATTGCCTCACCTGAGAAATGGGGACGATAACAATATTCCCTTTACAGGCGGGTTGTAAAGATTACATAGGAATAGTGTGAGTAAAGTGTCTGTCGCTGCCCTGGAACCCTGGAGTATTGCAGATGCTCCATAAGTTAAAGCCTTATTACGTGGATGAGGATTTTCGAATTAAAAGGGGAAAATGCTGTGGAGTGAATAAAATTAGCCTACTCATTTGGGCTAAATAAATCTTCAACCTCTCTGCTCCTATTAAATGAGGACTGTTTTGCCTAACCCATCGACAGATGCGGTGAGTCTTAACATTAGGTGTAGCTGGACTGCCTTTTCTCTGCAACATCAAGATGTCTCACTCCAGAAGATGTGACCTCAGGATTTTCGTCTGGGGATCAGGCTTGGTCTGAATCTGTTTATGAGACAAATTCAGGGATTTTTTTTTTACTTGGTGGAAAATCATTTGAGCTCCTCCTCAAAGGGACACATTATAAACATCTGCTACTATTGTTTGTGCTTTAAAAATGTTACTGTTCTGTATAAAGAGTAAAAAGGAACTTCCAGTCCTATGTGTTTTGCTAACCATTTTATAATGAGCGTAATAGTGAATCGTGTTTATAGACTCAACCAATAATTAAAAAAAGAGAAACAACCATTTCTTGAGGGCCTGCTGTGTGCCAGGCACTTCGTAATCCTCCTCCAAGGTGGGCTCGCCATTTCCACTGCACAGAGGAGAAATCGGAGGCTTCCAGAGGTTAAGTGTCTCGCTGAAATCCCTGCTGGGGATCCGTGGGGCTGACATTTGAAGCAGATCTGATTCCGAAGCCCTCGCTCTGTCCGGTCCACTTTCCTGCCTCCAGCCTCCGCTCCACTTGCTTGACTTTAATGAGGACCTCCCAGTTTTCTTGGGCCGTTGAGATCCTATGAACTGCCCTTGCTCTCATCTTTGGAGTGACCCTGCTGCTTCTACTCTTGGCCCAGATGATAGAAACTCTCTGTGCATATGTCAGGTATTACAAGATGCTGAGTGTGAAACTTTTAATCAAGTATTTCAGTGAAACGCTGCATCTGGAAACTGTTATCCAGATGTTATAAACCACTTTGGCCAGCGGTGCCAGACTGCTGTCCAGGTGATGAGTACAGGCTCCCCCGCCCCCAACACATGGAAGATGATCTGGGGGGACTGAGAGCTGGGAAATTGTTAACTACTGTGTCGCATTCTTCCCTGCAAGGGACATCAGGGACCTGTGTCCTACACCTCCCAGACCAAGGGTGTCCTGACAACTCAGAAGAATCTTCAAGCTGGAGAATAACTGGCCATTTCCTCACAATCCCTGGATCTATACCTGAAAGAGTGGCTGGGGAAAAACTGAGCAGCTGCAAAGCCACGGCACCTGCCCCCCACAGCTGGAATCGGGCATCTGTTTAAAGGTTGCTTTCTTTCCCCGCAAGCCTCTCTGGAGAGAGCTTTGAATCCCAGAGCAGCTGGAATCAAAGGGATGCTTCGGGAAATAAAGGGATTGGGCAGGTCTTCTGCCATGAGGCCTGGGCTTTGTAAGAACTGTGACACCATCCACAAGTGGCAGGCCTCCCTCTGAGTCCTACAACTGCATAATAAGACAAAAATGACACAGGTAACTGATTTCGAATCAAACTTTACAATTTGTTCCCTATCACACAGCTTTTTGTTTTGATCCCCACATTCGTGGTTGTTATTAACTGCAAACTGAGGCCATCCTACCAACAAGGAAGCAATATGGCTTCATCTACAAAGGCTAAAAACTATAGCTGTGGAGGTTAAACTAACTGCATCCAAATCCATTGCTTTCTACCTGTGTGACCTGGGATAAGTTAACCTTAACTGAGGCTAAGTCTTAGTTTTCTCCCCTAAAAAAATGAGAATAATTAAAATACTGAACTTCATAGGGTGGTGGTCAGACTGTAAGGAGGTTGCGTATGGTAAATGCATATGGTATGTATGAACGTCACCGTGGTGGTGGTGGCTGCCGATGGCCACTTGTTTTAAGGAAACTCGATGTCTTCCTGTTAGCTGGAAGGTCACTGGCCCCCACTTGGGGAATGGTAGGTGTTGGGGTCACCTGCATTGAAACTCAAGTAATTGGCTAGTTATTTGGGCCAGCGAGGGGGTAGACTGACTAGGCAGGGCTGCGATCTAGCTGCCGCTGCTCACATGCCCTCTAGCAGGCTGCACTTGTCATCTGGCCCAACCAGCTTGATTCAGAAAACCAGCCTTTCCACAGGAATTTCACACATGCAAATGAGGATTTTGATGATCCTTGTAAAATAACCTCTAGTTTAGTCTGAACAGTTCCTGCCATTTGAGAGCCAAAGTCCCCAAGATGGGCCAAATTGTCTGCCCAACAGCTCTAGTCTGAACCCAGTCTCGGGAACCACAGAGGCAACAGTTTTCAATCTTCCATTCCTGCAGGATGGAGGATGCTCTCAGCGTTGCTGCCGAGTGGGTGAGCCCCTCGATTATCTTAGTGGGGAGTGAGCCAGACAGCCCGTAGACCTAGGAAACAAAAGTCAACCCACATTAGCACCCACCTTTTAATACTACGTTTGAGCAAAAATGTCAATTTAACCTTTAAGAATGAGAGTCCTTGGTCTATAAAACCAGTAGGATCCTTTCAAGACGTACTCATTTATAAATTTTTCCTGGTACATTCAAGATTTTGGCTCTCATGTATTTGTCTGTAATTATTTATTTACCTCCTTGAAATTTTTTTTTTTTCAGGAGAGTGAAATACTCGAGCTCTTGGAAATATTTAAGTATACTTTTGCTTTGTTATATCCGGTACATCTGGATTGTTTTAGCCCTGGGCAAAGATCCATTAGCATCACACAAAACCAAGTTGTCTTGAAACTATATTTTTGACGAAAATTTCCACCTTAAAGCAGATGATGTTTATGTGGTTTGATATAGAATAGACTCACTCATACTCTGACTTCTTGGATGATCCCTTTGTATTTACTTTTCTTTCTTCCCCTCTTTCAGGTGTGAGCCTGTTCCAGGGGTCTGTCCTTGTCTTCTTCCCCGTCATGATGTTCCTGACTGCAGAGATCTCGGTCATCCCTATTGCTCTGCCTACCTGTCACCTCTGTCTAGGTGCTGTCCGAAGAGTGATGCTCAGAAAAAGAAGAGCACGGACCCTGCTTCAAAAGCTTTGAGCCCAGGGAGCCCCCAGGATGTCCGGATAGAAATGTCCAACAGACACATTTCCCCCACGTACACAGAGACACTGTTAAGTCAAAGCTTTATTCAGCTTTCTCTTCCCTGTAATCACGCCTTGAAAAAGCTCCTGTTTTAGTAAATCATGGGTCATATCTGTTTGCCAGAGAAGCTGATGAAGCAGGACTATTTTTCTAAATTTTTTTTTTTTTTCGGCCTCCGGGGTCTCCCATTTCATGCTTCTATTTATCAAAATTTTATTTACAATATCCTAATAAATCTCTATGCTGTAGGATCATACGGACATGAAGATGGTTTCGGGGGTTACCCAGGAGTACCGTAATGTCAGGAAGCATATGGCAACACCTTACTGTCGTGGACACGGGGATCTCACTGCATGAGACTGAAGTCAGGCTTCTCACTCTTGACTTAAGGAAAGAGATTGAGATGGAGGACCAGATGGTGTCTTATGCAGCTCCTGTTCCAAACCACCACTGGGCTAGGAGCAGCAAAACATGGCCATGATATCTCTTCCTCACTTGGATGATAGCACATGGAAAGCAAATTACTTTTTTTTCTTTCTTTTGAGACAAGGTCTCTCACTCTGTCACCCAGGCTGGAGTACAGTGGCCTTATCATAGCTCACTGCAGCTTCAAACTCCTGGGCTCAAGCGATCCTCCTGCCTCAGCCTTCCAAGCAACTGGGACTATAGTTGCACTCCACCATACCCAGCTAATTTTTCTATTTTTTGTAGAGATGGGGTCACACTCTTCCTCAGGCTGGTCTCGAACTCCCGGCCTCAAGCGATCCTCCTGCCTCGGCCTCCCAAAATGCTAGGATTACAGGTGTAAGTCACCTCGCCTGGCCTGCAAATTACTTCTATAATAAAAGTGCAAGTAAAAATTATGATGTCCAAATGTCCATAAATATCACCTGCCTATGGATATAAATTCACATCAGTATCAATTCCTCGGTTCCCTTCTCAAAGCCCACCTGCATCATTCTGGGATGTCCCCAAGACTGTCCAGCATGGGTTAATATTTTGATGTCATTCCATCTAAGCATACATTTGGGATGGATTGTTTTGTCACCTTGTCTGTTCAGTTGTAGTGTACTGTAAACTTTCTCCAATGGGTTAGATATTTTTCTGTAACATGATTTTTTATGGTTTTATGGTATTTCATCACATGGATAATCTGTTTAACCAGTTCTCTGTTGTTGTACATTTACTCCCAATAATAAATAATTTTGTCGTGAATGTCTTTGCACATACATCTTTGCATAGATCTCCAGTTGTTGTCCTGAAATAAAGTCCTGGGTATGAAATTGCTTGGCCAGGGGTCACACTCATCATAAAGAATAAATGCTATTTTTATAAAAAAAAAAGATAAGGATAGTAAGTACTACTGAACATTGGGCCAATGGGTGGCAATTCCTCTGGAGAGAGCTCTTGAAAACAAAAAGACAACATTTACAGCCTTTTAAAAAAGGCATTTTAAGGAACAAGAACCATTCCAAATATATCAATACAAAAACAATTTTGAGTTTTTGAAACCTCTTTATAATCTGACGTGTTTGCTTCCTAAAATTTAAGTTAGGTACAGTACTTTTATGGGAGAATTGTAAACATTTATTTAAAGGACAATACTATATAAATTGCTTATTAGTGTTATTTATCATCAACAAATCATGCAAGTCTGGGCAGACATTCTACAGTTTATTTGGAAGCTCAGCATTCTGAAGTTTGTTAACTCTCTACCAGAGCGATTTTAAAGTCCCAGTGGTCCATAAAGGATTAAACAGAATGTATGACTTGTATCCTTCACTAGATTTTAAGAGAAAGGAGTTGTCACTGATGTATTTTGACCAAATGCCTTATTAAAGACACCACCACAAATGGAGCTTGGAAGCGAAAGTAGCCCAGACGCCCCTGGCAGCTCCATCATTCTGTACTTTAATAACTCACTGGCAACATGATGAAGTAGTTTATGTTCCAGACTTTGCCTCCTGGTATCTAGATTTTTATAGGTGTTTTGACTGAGGTGTAGAGGAGGCATTTTTTTGGCTGCTGATTTCTATTCCAGATTGTGGGATGTGAATAATTTGGTAAATTAACATCAATGGGTTAGACTGTTCTTTGTTACCAACGGCCCCCGGGCTGCCTGTTCCACTCGATGGTCACATTAATTTGCAACCACAGGAGGATGGCTGCTGGGCACACACACCCAAGTTAAATTTCCTTTTGCAGGTTTCCCCCCTATTTTGGATATTCAGGTAGCCACTGAAGTCTGAGGCAGCTCTCTCTTGTGCATTCATAATTCTGGCTAAACCTAGGGCTTCCAAAACTAATATCAGGGAGGAATGATCCAAACCTTAGTGCTTTTGTGGCTTTTTTTTTTTTTTTCCTGGGGCCAGTTTTCAGCTATGTTTCCAATGATCAGTCTATACTCCTAGTTATGTACTAAATACATAAACTGTGTGTGCTACAAATGATGTTTTTCTAGCCTGTCCGTATAGCCTATTAAACTAGAATTGGCAGTTTTCCATCCCTGAGGAGAAGCATTTGGCATAAATAATATTGTCATTTGGGAAGGCTAGACATGGTTTGAAGAAGTGACCTTGTATAAATATTGTCTGAGGTATGACTGAGGCTAAATTATATGACAGGGAGCTAGTATAGTCTGGGCTCTGGGCCCTCCTGGTAATGAAGTTGCTTCTTGTAGTAATGGAACCATCTGAATTCAAACTGTAATCAAATACATCAGAGGATGTTAGAAACACAGGAACCAGCTCATTTATGAACCCCCAAGGTCCAGAGGATGGGAAAACGGTGCTGGAATTTGTCATTCAAATGCCTTTGTCCTTTTAAGAGACAAGATGTCCTAGAAAGTTCCTTTTATCCTTGCCACAGGACTTCCCTCAGTGTTGAGACTGCTACACAAGCCAAGAATTTCTTCATTTCCCCACCCACATTTGGGGTGAGCTGCTGGCACTGAACACAGTCTTGGGTATTGCTGGGCTATTTGTGGTTGACCTGGTATATCAGTAGCACAATACCGTCCCCAAACAGTTACTTTCCATTCCTTCTCTCAATACCCTCGTTCAGGATATCATTTCTTCTTTTTTGGCCTTTGTTGCTCTACTGGCCTCCTAATTATTCAGAGCTCCTTCCCTTCACTTTCTCTTCCTTCTATTAATTTATTTGCCAGATTTGTCTTTCAAAAGCATGATTTTATTTTCATCAATCCATCTATTTATCTATTTATTTATTTATCCAACAAATATTTATTGAGTACCAACTGTGTGTCAAGCACTTTGTTCCCTGCCATCATAAGATTTATAGTCTAGTGCGGGAGACAGATACTTGACAGCTGATCACACGAGTGGACATCCAATTACAAGCTAGTGTGAATGTTCTGTAGCAAAGAAGCAAGACTCCTGGTAGTGTGAAACAAAGGAAGCTCATCTAGACTGAGGAGTGAGCGGGGGCTGCACCGAGGAAAGACAATGAGGTTGCAGTGTGAAGCGTGTAGAGGTCTGAAACAGATGAAGGCGGGGCTGGGGCGTGGGGACAGGGGTGAGTGGAGTGTTTTCCAAACAGAGGAAGTAGCAGGCCGTGGAGGGGAGGTAAGAGCCATCCGAGGAATGAGAGAAGGTCATTGTGGCTGGAGTACAGAGAGCAACAGCCACTCCAGGAGGGCTATGCAGGTCACGTTAAGAGTTGAGATCTGTATTCTGCCAGCAGAGGGGTGCCATGGAAGAGTGTGTAATCAAGGCTGCAATTTGATCAGATTTTCATTTTGAAGAGACCACTTGGGCTGCAGTGGGAGAACAAATTGGTAGTGGCTAAAGAGATCGGTAGGAGGGATGCTAGTGAATCTGGGTATTAGCAGTGGAAATGAGAAGCAGACAAGCTTGAGCATATTTATGTGGGGGGAAAACACAGGGATGGGTGAGGGATTGAACATGAGGAATGAAGGCGAGCGAATGATCGAGGATGTTTGAGAGGCTCTGGTTTGTGCAACTGCATTGGTTGCACGTTTACCGAGTGAAGGAATACTGAAAAAAGGGACGGAATTGTGAGGCGATTTCATGAGCAAAGGCCTTGAAGCAGAAGCATACTTGGCAATTTTCAAGGAATAGCAGAGAAGTAGGAGATGAAGTCCCAGAGACGCAACTGCGGAGGGAGGCAGCTTAGATCACGTAGGGCCGTGTAGGCCACTGAAAAGGATTTTAGCTTTTAACTGAATGACACGGGAAGCTATTGGAGGGTTTTGAGCAGAGGAATTACATGATCTGACTTACATTTGAAAGACTACTGTGGCTGCTGTATGAAGAAAAGACTCTAGAAGGACAGCGCCACATCAAGGAGACCAGCTGGGGGTCAATTACAATGATCCAGGTGGAAGAGGGTGGAGGTGGCATAGATCAAGGTGGTAGCTGAGAAGGTGGGGAGAAGTGGTTAGATTCTGGATAGATTCTAAACATAGAACAGGCATCATTTTCTGATGGGTTGGATGTAGTGAGAATTAAAGAGAGGAGTAATGGATGACACCAAGATTTTTGGTTGGAGCTACTGGAAAGAAGGATTACTATTCATTAAGCTGTAGAGGGCTTCTGGAAATTCAGGAGTTTGATTTTGAATGCTAGGTTTAAGGCCCTTATTAGATATCCAAGTGGAAAGATTGAGTAGGCTGTTGGATAGATGGGCTAAAGTTCAGAGGAGAGATCTAGAAGAAAAATATAAATTTGGGAATATTTGAGGTATATTATAGATAGAAGATACCCAAACCCATGAGAAGGTATCAGTTCACCAAGAGAATAAGGATAGTTAGAGAAGAGGAACAAATGTTTAGAAGCTAAGCATAAAGATGATTCTAGTCAGTAATATTCAAGGTTATCATAACCAGTGATAAGACATATCATGCAGTGAGAAAGGCACAACGCCACTTCTGTGGTATTTTTGCCAAAAAATTGCATCATCTCAGTCTAACCATGAGAAAATATCAGACAAATCCATATTCAGGGACGTTCTACAAAATAACTAACCAGTACTCTTCAAAAGAATCAAGGTCATGAAAGATAATGAATGACTGAGAAACTGTTACAGATTGGAGGATGCTAAAAAGATACAACTAAATGCAATGTGAGAATTTCCAATATTAGTGGAAAAACTGTTGAAATTCAGATAAAAACTATAGTGTAGTTAATAGTATGGTACCAACGTTCTTTTCCTGGTTTCGATCATTATATTATAATATGTTAACAAGGGAGGCTAGCTTAAGGAAATGAAGGAATGTTCTGTTTTATTTTTGTGACTTGTCTATAAGTCTGAAATTATTCTAACAGAAAAAGTTAAAGAAGATTAAGTTTATGGCCAGGACGTGGCTGTCCTTACGTCCAGTCTCTCTTGCTGAGGACAGAGGTGCTGGAGAAGGAGGCAGGGCCACCCTACAGGGTCTTTAGACTGTGGGAAAGACTGGATTTTCCTCTAAGAGCCAGTGAAGGATTAGGCAGGGTATGCGGAGGAAGATGGGAAACCAGACATGTTTGTTTTAGGTAAAAAGAGACAAGAAAACAGAATAAATACTGGTTAGGCCTGGATTCAGGCAAACACCCAGTTACTTTCAATTATTCATCCTGTTCTCCAAACAGAACTGACCATGAGTTACTTCATGACTCACAAGGGTGTTAGCACATTGTAACGTCTGGCTGGGAAGAGTGCGCAAATCCCAAAGGATTACCCTCGGGGAGCCTTGCAGCGTCCTGCCTTTTCCTGCCACTCCTACAGCTCAGGCCCAACTGTGGAGGGGATTTTAAGCCTGTAGGCCTGAAAGGGAAGTTGTCTATGTATTATATCTGACCCTCCCTCCCTGTCTGGAATGATTCTAGCACAAAGATTGTGGCTGGATTGAGATACCAACCTGCTGTGGATGAGGAAACGCCTGCAATAGACCTACCAGGAATGGGGAGAGACTCCCCCTGCACCCTCCTTCTCAGCCGACTCTGCTGGGGGGAGAGAGGGGGTGGAGTATTAAAGTCTCATCACATCAGCGTTCCTGGTGCCTGCAGACCGGTTGGAGATGGTGCTGGGAAGTGCTAATTATAAAATTATATGTTAAATATTTAATATATTTAATTCTCTGGGGAGTTTTATGCCTTTGCCCAGAGAAGGGGTGAACCATTGAAAAAGATGTCCCCTTTAACCTCCCTACTGTCCCCCAAACAGGCCAAGAATCAGGGAAAGGGTCTTAATCCCTGGAGTCCAGGGTATGATCCCCCGCTACCACTCGCCTGCCTATGGCCTGGCCTGGAGGGAAACCGTGCTCTGCTCTCAGAAACTCTGACATCTTGCAGAGCCATACCTTAAGGTTCAAATCCTACAAATGCTACTGTTAACTGTAGCTGTCAGTTTCTGAATGCTTACCTGGTGCTAGGCTCCTTGTATAATTGTTTCTAATCCTTTCAACAACTCTTCAAAGTAGTCATTATCGTCCCCATTTTTACAGGACATTTTATTGGTGAGGAAATAAAGGCTTAGCTTGTCTGAGGTCACATAACAAGTGAGTGGCCCCAGGAATTGAACCCAGGTCTGGCTTCCTGCAGAGTCCCAGAGATTTCCACCAATCCTGCTTCCTCCCCAGTCCTGAGTGAACTCCTGGGGCCAGGAGGAAGTAATCCCCTGGGAACCCCGCTGACCAGCACCGAGCGTTGCTCCCGGAAGGCCGTGCTACGCCCACGCACCAACGTGCAGGATTTCGGGAAATTTCACCGGGGCATCAGCAGCCTGTGCCTCACCAGGCCAGTTTGCGGGGAGGCTGCCCGGTGGTGCTCTTGCGGGCGGTTGATGGGAACCGAGGGCTGTGGAGAGTGAGGGAGCAGGGCGTGAAGTGGGGACCGGCACACCTGGGCGCCTGATGTTGGAACATCACAAGGATGTTCTGTCCGTGCTGGCCTGCAGCTACATTTCTGGCTGAAATTTTGGATGGCTACGCTAAGCCTCGAAGGAGGAAAGAACAAAATCATATTGAGAGAGACAGACGCTCTGACAGGGAGCAGGGTCTGGGCGCTGGCTGGCTCTTTGCCATGAACCTGCCACGTGACGAGGAGCAGAGAAGCTTCCTTGTTACCATCAACTCTGTCATCAAACTGCCCTCGGCGTCCCGCAGAGAGAAGGGTGGACAGGCCGCCACCCCACCCCCTGGAGCAAACCTCTTCGATGCACAGTTACAGGGGGGTCCAGGCCCACAGAGGACATTGCGTAACGACCTACCACACGGACGAACTAGATCTGCTGTGAACGATTTTCATTAAGTACAAGCTATGGGGCAGAAGCATTTTGTATGTTACAGACATTTAAAGAAGTCAGCGTTCTCTAGAAAAGGTAATGAGAAAAAAAGAAAAGTCAGCTTCACGTTGCAAGCGTTGAGAGGAGGGAGTAAAGTCTGCACTCAGCGGACCGCTGTAAGCTCAGCCCCTGCCTTTCCGGGTCCTGTGTGCCACGGGCCTCCTCAGTCTCTGCTCTACCTGCAACGGTGCCTGCCTCCTCCCTCTCCCTGCTCCCCATCCGCTCAGCCGCTCCTGCTTGTCTTCCACAACTCAGCTCAGTCTCTCTCCCCCAGGAGGTCTTCCTTGCCCCCCGAAGCTTGGTAGGAGCCATCCCTTGTGCACCCCACGGATTCTTCTGGCAAACACTTACCGCTCGGTCTAGCTTCCTCCTCAAAGGCAAAGGCTGAATTTTACCATCATGGTTCCCCAGCTCTCAATGTCCTAGGCTTCAGGGATACCCGGTGAACAAGAAAATTGGGACACCCAGCTGTGAGCTAGACATCTCCACACGGATGTCCCCGCCCCCGACTCTGCACACTGAGTTAGCCTGTGCCTGCACTTGGGTTGCTGATCATTCAAGCCCCATCAGCCATCCTTGACTGCTCTCTCTCCCCCACCTCCTTTATTCAACCATCCGCTAAATGCTCTGTGTTCAAATAACAATAAGACTAAGAGCACTTAATATATGTTAGGCATTGTGAAAAGTACATGCTAACTCATTTAAGCCTCACAACAATGCTACAAGGTGGAGCCTATCGCAGTACAGTCGAGGAGATTGAGGCAAAAGAGGGTAAGTATTTGCCTAACGTCATACAGCTAAAAAGCGATGGAGCCAGGATTGGAACCAAGGTAGTGTGGCTTCCAAGCTCTACCTCCTAAATATTTCCCAGTCCCCACAGGCCACCATTATCTTTGTTCCCTGCAATCCTTTCCCCATAATGTAGCCAGAGCAATTTTTCTAAATGGACTCTCCTTAAAACCATCCATACTCCCCTATTACCCTCTAGACAGAATTCAAACTTCTTAAGGCAACTGAGAAGCCCCTGTCCCGGCTGCCCTTGCCCACCTTCCAGCCTTGTCTCTTGTCTGGGCTGCTTTGCAGGTGGTTCCTGGCACCCTGGCCCCTTGACTCCCTGGCGCTGCCACGGCATCCAGTGCTCACCCCTTTGCAACAACTATCCTACCCTTACAGAGTCTGGTTCCCGCCTCTGTCTCCTCCACCAGCTATAATGAAGGCGAATATTGGGTCTCATGTTCCTTGACTCCCCAGCACAGTGTTCCATTAACACATGTTAAGTGACGTAATAAAGGGATTACTTCTCGGTCAAAGTTCTGACCATGGCTGATTCTAAAAAGTTCCCCTTCCCCACCTCTTCCTGCCTTATGCAACAGAGAATTGCCAGATTCATCAGTAAAGACCGTATTAAAGGGCAGATGAAATGGAAGCAGTGTAACAAATTAGATACACTGAGTGACCCTTCCAGTCGAAGCAACTAAAATGAAGGAAGAGAAAAAAACAGTTATGGTTTTTTGTTTGTTTGTTTGTTTTAAGCACATTGTTAAGCTGTTTTCCTAGTAAAGAACGCTTGGATCCCAAAATTGAAGTATTAGCAGGATCTCAGAGGTCACTGAGTACTAAGGTGATTTTTACCCTGAGGTTTTTCGCCTGCGTACGCCAGGCAACTTGAACTACTCCGATGGATGTATAGGGCTAGAGAGGGAGGAGACGCAGCCCAGAGCTTGCCGGAGGTGGAGATTGAATAAGGCATAAACTGGGATCCCAACGGCATGAGCAAGAGAAAAAAACCAGAAAAGCCTGCCACACAGAAAGGGAGAGTAAGGAGACTCACTTATACTGACTAAGTTTCCAGGCGGAGGGACGAAACCACCGCCCCCCCAAGATTAGATAAGCATAATCAAGACCTCATGGGGATTTATCAGTCTGAATTCATGCTACTTGTGTGGTTCAAAAGCTTTGAGTGAAGAATTTACCTTAAAATATTTAACTTAAGTTAAATATTAATATTAAGAATTGTACTTAAATATTGTAGAAGAGAAAATATTGGAAGAGATAATGGCCGAGTTTTTTTTTTTTTTCAGAATAACTTAAAGACTCCCATCTTCTGATCCAGAAATCCCAATAATTACCAAAAAGAAGTAGGAAAAAAATATCCACACATAAACATATAATGATAAAACTGTAGAATACAAATAATAATGATAATAATAATAATCATAAAACATTAAAAGCTACCAGAAAGAATTGTTCAAGCCAATTTGGGAAACAGTTTACTACACTTTTAAACTAATGGACTACAGTTAAAGCCATACTTAGAGGGAAAGTTAAAACTTTAAATAATTACATTAGAAAAGAAAAAAGGCTTAAAATTGCTAAGCTGACTATCCAATTTAAGAAGTTAGGGAGGAAAGAGGCAAAATAAAGACAAAGGAAGTAGATGGATGGAAGCTATAAAGTTAAGGGGAAAAAAATGAAGTCTACTAGATGAACAAAGCCCTAAATTGGTTCTTTGAAAAAAATTGATAAAATAGAAAAGTTTCTGACAACATTGTTATTTAAGAATAAAAAGGGGAAGCCACAAATAAACAACACCAGAATTGAAAAGAGAGGCATAACTATAACATATAAAAACTACAATTATGAAAAATTTAACAGATAAAAAGAAGTCATGCTGAACAGCTTTATACCTGTAACAATAAATTTGAAAACTTAGATGAAATGAATTGAGCCCTAAAAAAATGTAACTTACAAAAACTTACTCAAGAAGTAGAAACAGTTCTAAAATAATTTTAAAAGTTGGATTAGTATTTTAAAATCTTTCCATACATACAAAGAACAAAAATACAAAACAAAACAAAACAAGAACGAGCAAGCTCAAATGACTCAGAAAAAGCATTTGATAAAATTTAACATCTGCTCATGATTTCAAAAAGAGAAAAGTAGAACAGAAGAGAATCCACCTAACTTGGAAAATAGTAACTATAAAAGTTTCCATAGAACACATTATAATTTATAAGGAAACATTGAAAACATTCTATTTTAGGTCCAGAAAAAGAAAATGGAGGTGCATTCAACATTCTCTATTTTACTGGAAACTGTAGCCAATGTACTAAGACAAAATTAGAAAGGAAGATTAAAAAGGAAGAAAGACAAATAACATCAATTTGCATTCTCAGAGCTTGAAAATTTAAATTTAAAGAAAAGCTTTGAAAACCCCAAAGAATCTACAGATTGAGAATTAATTAGTGAGTTTTGCAGAAAGACCAGATGCAATAGCATTATATGAATAGCCAGTCACATCCAGTATATCATCAATACTCAGTTTAAAAATGTGTATTTAAGGTCGGGTGC
>RJWJ010039296.1:0-14543 GCA_004363605.1 Indri indri | reverse complement strand
AAAAAAAAAAAAAAAAAAAAGTTTCGGAAATTCTGGGTCACATAAAATTAACTTTCTGAACTGGAGGACTTCTCATTTCTCAGAACCTTTAAAGAGTTAACAGGAATTGTGACTCTCCAAGCCTGGTCTTGTAGCACTGTCTGAGTTTATTCTACTACAGTTGATCTAACAATCTGCCCACACAGGGAGTATTTGTCACTGGGCTGATGAGGCCTCTCACCTGCAAATGTCATTGCAAAGCTCTGGAAGGGCCCTAACAAAGCGTTCACCTGGTCGTATATTTGTGTAAAATTTGCCGAAGTAAGCTATTGCTGTACCCATATTCTTAAAAGAAAAAGCCCCTAAAATTGCATGAGCTTTGGACCCCACAAAATGTACATCCTCCTCTGCACCCATTTCCACATCTGGAGGTGCCACCCTTATATCATGCCAAACATCTTAAAATGCATCCACATTCCCCACTTAATATAATTTATAAATAACTGTAGGAGTTGAGTTGAAGCTGGCATAATGTCATTTGCTCAGAAGATTTTTAATTAAACATTCTTTCATATTGGTTTTGCTCAGTCACAAGGAATTTTAATTTTGGAAGCAATACTTCTAGAATTTCGATGTCACAATCATTTTCTTAGGGCCCTGGGAAAGCTTGTGGGCCCTTAGGACCAGGGCTACCATGCAGGATGGGTAAGATGGTGCTGCACTGACCAGCCTCTACAGTTTGAGAAACGCTGTCCTCATAGTGCTGTACTGATTATTTTCACAGTCATTTCCAGTTCAGCAGAAATGTCTATTTAATGTCTAATTCAGACTAAAGAGAGATTGGAGTGGTGGGGAGAGCTGAGCATGGATTACAGAAATTAAACTTTTATTATTTTCAAGAAATAGCAGGTTTCCTTGAACTAGGTTAACAAGGTGTTATCTAACAAGACCCTGGGGGGCCGATTTAACAGGTTAGGACAAGATTGTTGTGTAATTAGCTTATCAACTCTGCATATGCAAATGAAGGCTTTTAAAGTCCTTGGAAAAACCGGCTCTGAAGTAATTCAACTGTTTCCCCGGGATGCTCTTCATTCTCTCCAGCTTGGACACGTCTTCCCTTAATTAAGGATTTATGGAAGCCCATCCCAGTGCAGAGCACTGTGCCTAGGGATTGCTGTACGCATCAGACCCAGTTCCTGCCCTCCACCAGCCTCTTGTCTCGTTGCAGGTTGGCACACTTTTTCTATAAAGGGCCACATAGTAATTACTTTGGTTTTGCTGACCGTCTCTGTTGCAGTAACCCAGCTCGGCCCTCCTAGCACAGAAGCAGCCACGGGCTGCAATGAACAAACAAATGAGTATGGCGCATTCCAATAAAACTTTATTTACAAAACCTACATGGGCCATAGTTTGCCAACCCCTGGTCTAAAAAGAGAGACAGATATATAAAGAATTTACTGTGCAACGGTATAAACTTAAGCAATAATGGAAACGTTAGCCAAGTGCCGTGGATTCAGAGGGGAGAAAGTAGTTGATTCCTGGGGGAGGACAGAAGCTTCCTGGAAGAGGTGCCTGAGCAGAGGGAGCAACTGCCCCTTGGTGTAGGCCTTTATTGTTTCCTGGTTGCTTGGTGCTTACCTGTTTTTCCTCCCCAGGGAGGCCAAGGGCCTTTTCTTGTATCCTTCTTGGGGCCTAGCTAAAATGTGTGCAGACGTCCTGCCTACAAAATCGCAGATTCTGAGTCAACATCCAGTCAAATAAAGTTGATGCTGTAAGAGCAAAACCCTGACGCCGGGCTCTCACCCAGGCTTCAGATAACCATTTCTTGTTTGGAGAATCACTGTGCCTTTGAGGGGAATTAGACAAAGTAATCTCCTCCTGCACACAACCTCCGCTCTAACTCCTTTATTGTTCTTCCAGACACTTTCTCTTTGCATTTTCAATATCCAAATGCCATTTAGTTTATTGAGGCTTGTTTGCTCAGGGCTGGGCAAATACAAGAACAAAGGAGGCTGTGAGCATCACCCCAGCCTTTGCTATCACCCGCTCTCACGGTGAGCCGAGCAGCCTTCGGCACCAATCCCCTTAACAGGCCGGGAGCCAAGGCTGCTCAAGATGCTGGGCTATAAAGATGGGACGGGAGACAAGGCACTTTCTGAAAGGATTCCTGATAGCATATCTCCAACCCCACCAGGAACCAGGAAAATGATGACACCCTGGCAATAACAGCAGGTAAATGAATTACTCGCCCGGTAAACGGTGGAGCTGAGAAAGGCAAGACCCAGACATTGTTGGGTCAGAGGTCACACCAGAAGATGGCTTGCAGGATTCAGGCCCTCCATCCTCTCCATCAGGCCCCCTCCGAAGCCTCCCAAATCAATATCCAATCTACCTGGGCCACCCAGACAGGTGCCACCCCGAAGCCCCTTCATTCCTGACCTTCACCCGGGGGGCAATGCTTATGAATCCCCCAACGCTTGTGTGACTCCCCAGGAAGCTAGAGGAGAACAAATCAGAGAATGCTGGATCCAAACTGTGACTCTTCTCAGGATGTCAAATGCAGTTAGCACCTGTAAGCCCCCTGCTCCTCCCCTTCAAACTCCCTCTGGCCACCTTCTGGCTTCTGGGACTGTACCAGCCGCTCCGCCCACTCGCAGCACCTGGATCCAGGAGCACGGCTGCCAGCCGCCGCGTCTGCTGCGAAAGCTCCCAGCTCCAGCGCAGGAGACAGAGTCCGCTGCACAGGGAGGCTGGGAACCCGTCACCGACCTGCACGAATTGCCACCAACAAAGAGCCTCTCTCTTAGCACGAGCCAAGGAAGAAAAAGAAGGGAGGGGAGGCAGAGTGGAGACTTAGATCCTTTGTGCCCAGCCCCCAGGAATCTTTTGAGTCAGTGGCCCCAGAACTTATGGAGTCTGCCTTTAAAGGGTATTTAAACAAACAAACAAAAACCCTCCAGAGGTGGCGAGTGAAAAATCTGCCAGGTGCGACCTTGACGGGAAGGTCCAGGCAGTGGGCTACCTGGGGCGGAGCAGGAGCACAGAGGGCCCCGTCTGGGGCTCTCGCAGGTGAAGTCAGCGCCTCGTCACTGCTTCTCAGCAAAGAAGGTGTGAAGGCCAAGGACTGGAGTCCGCTTGACCTCCTCGAACAGACCCTTCGGAGGCCACGGAGAAGGAGAAGGTGTCTCCATCTGCGAATGCTGCCCAGTCCTGCTGTTTGGCCACCAAGCCTCTTTCCCAAAAGAACAGCAGCCCTCTTCCTGCGACAGAACGCAGAGGGCTCGGAGGTTTAAAGTTAGGCACTTGGGGATCCCAGGAACACGCTCACTCAGGAAAGGTAGGGGTGTTGAGAGCTCAGTTGTGGATGGCGATCATAACTGAACTTGGTCAGAGGGGACCCAAGGACCCAGCCTGTCTGTGTGGCTGCACGGCGGCTCTCTCTCCACCAGCACTGCCCCGCTGGCCTTCTCGTCTTCTCAAGGCCTGAGAGCCACCTTCTGCTTCTTCATAATTTCTGGGGTCTCCCGGCCGTGGCCTGCCTCTACCCCCAGGTAACATATCAGATTCTGCCTCTGATTCCACCTGCCTCATTTGCGCTGAGTTTCTTAACTCCACTTCCCAAGAGACTGAATCTATTTGGCCCATGTTTTTATGCCAAGCCACATGCTAAGTCACTGGTCACTCTGCAGACTGATGTCCAGGGGTCAGGTTCCCTGCTCTGGTCACTGGAGCCCAGGGCGGATACAGTCAGTCGCGGGCTGGCGGTGGGCAGGAGCTGAGAGTGGGCCTTTCCCCTAAGAAGCGTCTAACAGACTGAGTTTCAACTCACCTGATGGAAAACCCCAGCTCCGCCCTCTCCCAGGTGTGGGGCCTTGGACAAGTCACTAAAGCTCCCTGAGCTGCAGTTTTCTTATCTGCGAATGAGGAGCTGTCTCTGAGCAGCCCCCCAGCTTCAAACCCAGAGACGTGGTGTGTCGCAAATGAGCAGCCGGCAGGGCACCCGGCTAAAGGGGAGCGTCCCTCTCTCACGCAGCTGCGGGCAGGATGGAAGCATCCTGCAGGAAACCTCGCTGGGACTATCTTTCCACCTCCTCACCACCTTCCCGGAGGTCACCAATGCCCTCTTCATGCTCTGGCTCCAGGCTGCCTCTTCCAGGAAGCTCTCCCCAGTCCCAGTCCCCCCGGCTCTCCCCGCCTCCCTCAGATAACCCCACCCGGCTTTCAGGCAGGAACGTGCAATGTCAGATTTAATAACACCCTCTCCAATCCCACAGGCTCATTATCCCACATGTGTTCGTTATCTCCCCAGAGGGTGCATTCGCTGGCTAAAAACCATGCTTTCACTTTTAACCCCCTGAATGCATTGTGCAGGGCTGTGCAAACAGCAGGTGCCCAATAAATACTTGCTGATATACATTTGAAGGATATAAAAAGGGCCTAAGCCAAGCTTCCTCCTCTTTTAAAAGAAGACATGACCGTAATCATAACCAGTACCCGAAAGGCATTGTATGCTTGGCAGAGACTTGCTACATTCATTACCTCAATTATTTCACAACCCAAAGAGGTGGGTGGCATTCCTCCCACCACGCAGATGTGAACGCTGCCTGAGCGCACAGCTAGTTAGTGGCGGAGTTGTGATCTGAACCCAGCTCTTGCAACGCCAAGCCCATTATTTTTTTCTGTCACGTGGGGCTGTGAGCTTTGAAAACCAAGACAGGGTTCAAAGGGGTGGCCCCTAGTTTTGCTGCAGAGAAAACTGCAGCCAGTGGGAAATAGTGGCCCAGATGCAGAAACCACAGAAAAGGCAGGTTGCTGCTGGACTTTGAAGACGGCACTTGGACGGGTAGCGGAAGGGGAGACACAGAATGAGAGGCCAGAGCCAGGCATGAAGGGGCCGGGCAGAGGGCATCTGCGGTGTAGCCGCATGGCTTGGGCTGGGAGCAAAGGGGAGAGATGAGTGGGGACAAAGCCTGACGGAGCAATTTAGCGCCACACTACAAGGGAGCCTGAAATCCAACAGGGTTTGCAGAGAGCAGAGGGTAGGTGGGAGACGCTCGTGAGTGACCACTCTGCAGGACTCGGTGAAGGACTAGCTGGGCACGGGGCAAGTAAGAATAAGCCAACGTCATTCTAAGCCCACAAGCCAGAGAGATCACTAAGATGTAGGTCTCATTAACCGGCATGGGGGTGGCAAAAATTGCCACTGATTTTGACTAGGAAGGAAACAGGCAGTATCACACGATGTCAAATTTAATAAGATCCTGTCTCCATGCCCTATCTCATTACTCCAAACATGTTCATTATCTCCCCAGATTGTGTGCTGGCTGGCTTTTGGAAACGATGTTTTCTCTTTTATCCTCCACAGCTTCTTGTGCAGGACTGAGCCCATAGCGGGAGCTCAATAAATACCAGTGGATATAAATTTCAAGAACATAAAATGGTCCTAAACCCCATGGTCAGTGGAGGAGCATTTCAGAGAGATTAGATATCAACTTAGTATTTTCCTAAAAGCACTTCACAGTAGTGGCCAGAGACAGCCAACAACGCCCAACAATGAAACACTGCCACTGGAGGTAGAGAGTGCCCCGTCACTCGAGGTATCCAAGCAGAAACAAGACAACCCATTGTCAGAGGCTGGTGGAAGGAATTCCTGCACTGGGAGGGAGACCAGACAGAACAGCTCCCGCAGCCCCTCCCTCTCTCAGACGCTATGGTTCAAAAATGCTGTGAATTTGATCTCCAGCTTCACCGACATGTCCCATTCAGAAATAGCCAGGCTGACTTAAAAAAGAAATCTCGATGCCTCTTTCTATTTCTTTCAAACCCTTTAAATGTCAAGTTCCAGACCACTGCTCTGCCTTGCCGGGTGGTTGGATACCAAACCCATGAGCGCTGGGTTTAGAATAGCACGCCTGGCGTGGCCGGAGGAGGAGTCTGACTTCATGCATCCCTAATGCACGTCTATTTTTACAGCCATGAGACACGCCGCCTTCCCTCGCTGTTCACATCAATATCACACAGGGACGCTGACACAGGGCCATCTGTCCCTGCAGACGCGTTCTTTTGGGAGGGGAGGCAGAGAGAACGGGAGGAGGAGAGAGATGCATTTTTGTTCTAAGTCTGAAAATTGATTTGGGATATGATATCTTCCAGACTTGAGCTGGCCAGAAATGCCTTTTGCCAAACGCTGTTGGGGATAGGGCGTCTTATTTTTTCACCTCCTTCTGAAGTTTAGCACCATCAGTCGTCTACCTGAGCACTCATTCATTCGCTCACTCGCTCACTTGCCTGTGGTGGGCAGCTCTGGGCCATGCACCCTGTCACCATGCTTGACTCTTCCTGCGGCCAGGCCTGGCATGCAGCAGGACGTGGGGGTGGGGGCGGACGAGCAGGGAGCACAGACAAGGCAAGTCCTTTCTGAGTCCATGCAGTGCACCCAGGGCTGGGCCCCATCTACACATCCAACCAGGTTGGACTTGTTTCCCCTGAAACAAGTGTCCCTGTATGAGACAAGAGATGCGTCCAGACTTGAGAGCCAAAGAAGGAAGGACTTCCTGTGTGCTGGAACAAAAACAAGCGTCACAAGGCCAATGGGGGCTCTGGACCAGTGTGGCTACGGACCCCAGAGCTTGGCCTGGGCCAGGCCGTCCGGGAGAGCCCCACAGTCTGGGAAAGGAGCCCGAGGAATGAATCTACATGAAAGAGCCGCATGGGAGCCCACACTTCTGATGCTTGTTAGGGACCGTGGCTCCCAAGCTGCACTTTTCCATCTCCCTCCTCTGATACTGAATGCACCCACTCTTCCTCTGACACACTGCTGCCCTGTCCCTGGTGATCCTGAGGGACGTGCCGATCATGCAACTCCACCTTCCCTCAATAATGGTCCAGTGCCAGGCCCAGCCAATCAGAAGGGGACCACAATGATTAATTCTGGGAGGCACAAATGATCCTGGTGTGGCCAATTAGAAGCTGCCCTTGGACTTTTCTGCCAGAGCTAACAGGGAAGACGACCGTCTCAATTGTTATTGCTAAATTGAGAGACTATGAGTCTGAAATTGCCAGTTACCATCTTGCCTGCTCCATGGAAATGACCCACGTGGAGGATAAAGCCAACTGGAGACCACAGAAGCTAAGAAAAAGAGAGAGGGTCTGATGACTTCAATTGACCCCTGGTCCCACCGTGCAGAAACCAGTCCCTGGATTGGCTGTTGATGAGAGTCAGTGAATTCTTTTTCCTCCTCTCCCTCAAACTAATTTGACTTGAACTTGTAAGCAACAGTTTCCTCACCGATTGGCACTTAGAACTCCCTTGGCCAGGTGGGGCATTGAGAGTGGGATCTCAGCATCACTTGTGTTCACCCTCTGAGAATCTCCAAACCTGAACTAGATCTGTACTGGTGCCAGAAGCAGCCACCAGGGCCCCTGGTCCAGCCCATTTCAGACCTGATCAGAGGTGCCACCCTCTTGTGCCAGCAGCGGCAGTCAGCTGAACATCTTTTCGAGCACCCTGCCACAGACTTCAGCTGTCCCTGACTTGGCAGGTCCCAGTGGTGCTGCAGCTTCTAGATCAGTGAAGCATCTTCTGGCTTCAGCCAGCTGCTACTTTGTTCCGGCTCTGGGAACAGACTGGACTCACCCTTTGTAAATTCGGAAAATGTCCAGACATTTGGAAGACAGGGACCTAAGAGAGAGATGAGGCTCCCAGGGAATCTTAGCATGTGGGGGCTTAAACCCTGCTCTTTTGGCCATAATAGGAAGAGGCATTATTTATGCTCACATTATGAAGTTGGTAACCTCAGGTCTGCTAACCACAAAGAAGGGGTCCAGCCTCCAGGCTAATAGATGGGCAGAGCTGACACCTGTTGAACCATCCCCACCCCAACACGAGGCAAATTTAGGGGAGAGGGGTAGATTGAAAGCCACCAGGACACACACAGATGAAGACAAGACAGTCTTGCTCTGGAGGAGCCCATGGCCCCCAGTTAGGAGACCCTTTTCTGAAAGGAAGGCTACAGTACGGTCTGAGGCACATTTTTTAAATTAAATTTCTTTTGTTGTGATAAAATATGCACAGCATGAAATTTATCATTGTGACAATTCATCAGCATTAAGTAAAGTCACAATGTCATGCAACCATCACTACTATTTCCAGAACTTTGTAATCACTCCACACTGAAATTCTGTACCTATTGAGAAATGACTCTCCGGCCCCTCCCAGCCCCCACCCCACAGTAGCCTCTGTTCTACTTTCTGTCTCTGCGAAGGTGCCTGTTCTAGGCACTTCATGTAAGTGGAATCATTCACTATTTGTCCTTTCATGCCTGGCTTATTTCACTTAGCGTAATGTTTTCAAGGTTCATCCACATTGCAACATGTGTCAGGATTTCATGCCTTTTTAAGGTTGAATAATATTTTATCATATGGATATACTACATTTTGTTTATCCATTCTTCCACCGATAGACACTTGCGCTGTTTCCTCCTTTGGCTGTTGTGAATAATGCTGCTGTGAACATTGTCGTACAAGTATCTGTTCAAATCCCTGCATTCAATTCTTTTGGGTCTATACCTAGCAGTGGAATTGCTGGATCACACGATAATTCTATGTTTAACTTTATGAGGACATGCTGAGGAATGTTTGAAGCACATGGATGGAAGGAAGGGCGGAGGGCACGAGGGGAGGGGAGAAGGAACAGAAACTTAGCGTCCCCACGTGGTCCCTTACTGTGGCTTTGGATCTGTGACTTGACCTTCTGCACCTGTCTATTCATGTACACAGTGGCGATGGTACCTTCACCTCCTAGGGGTGTGGCGAGGATGACAGGTGATGAGGTGGAGGAAAGTTAGTGCCTTCACATCTGGCATAGAACCCCTCTGGGGGAAGATGCCTTAGTTTGAGGTGATGCCTTAGCAAGTGCTTCTGACAGAAGCAGGCAGGTCACCTCTGGACGAGGGCATCTGTGCAAGGGGGAAGCCAGAGGCTGGAATCTAGTCTGCTCTATGTTCAAGCCAGCAACCCAGCACAGGGCTGGGCCATCCCCCATCTGTTCCCGCACAGCAGTGAATGTGGAGTTTCTCAATTCGGTCTGACCCCCTGGCTCCCCGTCAGCCTAGGACAGAGTCCACAGCACACTGTGCTTCTCACGAGGCCTCCCAACCCAACGCCCATCTGCCTCGACAGCGCCCACTCTGGCCCCATACTCCTCGAACCCAATTCTCCAGGCCTCCTGAATTTCTTTCCATTATTTCAGCATGAAATTCTCTCCCTCCCTCCACTCTTCAGGTGAGGAAATTGAAGCTCTGCCAAGGTAAATGCCTTGCCCATGGTCACACTGCTGGAAAGAAGCACAGCCAGGTTAAAATCCAGCTTCAGTAAACCCAAAGCCCACACTCTTTTGGCGACGGGGTAGCGTGCAGAGAGAATCAGGGGTCAGGAGCCCCGGGATGTCACACCAGCTCTGCACTGGATGACCTCGGGCAAGTCACTTCCCTTAGAGTCTTCGCTCTGCCACATACTGGTTTTGTCATCACAAAGCGCTACACAATCCTAGGACCATCGGGGGTGTTGCAGTGGAAACTGTCATGTCTGTATGTGACAGTGGGAGCTCTGTTGTGTCTTGTGAATAAAACCTGTAAAGTGAAGCACTGTTGGAAATGGAAAAATCCCTGGCTGGAGCAGCTCAATTTCCAACGTGCTGGGACATCAAAGTGGCCAGAGTACCTAGAGATTGCTAAAGCACTCTGAACAGACATCCAACTTCAGCACTTCATTTCCTTAACAAAGATCGGAACAAGCAAAGAAATGACACTGCAGGAATCTATTTTACAGACAGAGATTGCAAAAATAAGAGAAAATGAATTTCCGTCACTTCAATCTGCAAATGGAAGCTCTTCAACGGCCTGGCCAAATGCCACTGCACTTACGCCAGCCTGTGATGCCATCAGGTCCAGAGGGGAGAGTGAACTCACACCAGGGGTCCCCAGGCTCTTGGCTCCAGCCAAGGCGGAGGGTGCTTTGACACACAATGGACAGTTCTCTGGGAGTTGGGGGTCTCGAACAATCCTTTGGGAATTCTCTGGAGATGCTGACCACTGGCTCAGACAATCTTCTCTTTCAATAGAGTCTGACACCATTCCAGGGCCTTACGCAGAGGAGAATCCATCACTTCCTTCCCACCACCCAAATAACCAACTTCGCTACAAATTTAAAAACATATTGATTCTCCAAACTATGCACATGATCAAAAATTAGACAGGCACACCCTATGACCCAGCAACTCCCCTCCTGGGTCGTATGAGTTATCTACTGCTGCAAAACAAATTGTCTCAAAATTGAGTGGCTTAAAACAATAATAAATGTCTATTATCTCAGATTCTGCCGAGTTTCTCAGCAATTTGGGAGCAGTGTACTGGATGCTTCTGGCTCTCATGAACTTGTAGTCGAGATGTCAGTTGGCCTCAGTCACCTGAAGTTGTCACAGAGGCTGCAGGATGCACTTCCAGGGTGGCTCACTCACACCATGAGCCAGTGCAGGATGTTAACAGGAAGCTGGCTTCTTACCACGTGTTCCTCCCCACTGCTTGAGTGTCCTCACAACATGGCAGCCACTGTCCCCCAAGGTGAACAAGATTGTGCAAGGCTGCAATCTCTTTTATGACCTAGACTTGGAAGTCACACTCTGTCCTTTGTGTAATATCCTGCCTATTACACAGGCCAGCCCTATTCAGTGTGTGAGAACGTGAATTCCAGGAGGCAAGATACACTGGACTCTCTGACAACCACACAGGCCTACAGCCCACAGCACTTCTCACCAGGATCCTAAATTGATGCGTGCAAGGGTGGTCCCCACAGCATTATTCAGACTGCCTGGGAGTGGAAGCTCTCTGGCAGAGAGAGAGATGTGGAGGGGACACACTAAGGAGTATTGTGCAACAGGTAAAAGAAAAGGATTAAATGTACACATGGAAATATGGATGGATCTTAAAAACATGGTGTTCTATAGCACCACCCCGCTGATATCAATGAAAGATACATGCAGATCAAGCAATGACAAAACACATTTTTGCAAGAACACATACAAACAAGATACAGGTTAAATCTATTATATTAAAATGCTTACCTGTGTGTGGGTTGGGGGGGGAATGGGAGAGGGGATGGGGATTAAAGGGATAAATGAGTAGACAAACATACTGGGACCAGTAATAACGGGGTGCCATGACCTGAGGAATAACTTACCTCAACCCTGTGCACCTGAGGGCCAAAGGAACCCTGGCACAAGGAAACAGGCCACTTCCCCTATACCTGGGTCACCTGTGGTGATGCCACCTACCACACAGCTCCCTTCCAGGGGGGGTGCTTTGTTGTTGTTGTTGTTGACACGCTGTTGGTTGGTCGGTTGGTTTTGTTTTGCTTCCAAACCGCTATCTCCAACCCACTCTCCCTGGAATTCCAGACTCCGCTCCCGCCTGGGTGCTGCATCAGCTGATTCATTACCTTTCCTCCAGATCAGCTCTTCTCCTGCAGGCTCTCTTTCCAGGAAGGGCTCCACCACCCGCCCAGCCATCCAGTCGGTAACTGCGTTATCGTCCGTCCGTCTGCCCTCTCACTCTGCCCAGATCTGATAAGACATGCTGTAGATACCGGTTCAAATACCCATTATCCCCTGGATAGGGCCTTCTTGTCTGTAAGTGGGAATACGAATGGTACCTCCCTTCGTATCAGCTAAGACACTCTGAATTGCAAGTATCAAAACATCAGTAGTTCAATCTCACTCAAACAAAAACTGGCACACTTGTCAAGAGGCCCTGGCTTCCTTCTCCAGCCTCAGCTCTGCTCTCCGCCTTGGGTTGGCATTCCCTACCCAGGGCTCTCAAACGGGCTCTCTTCGGGTGGTCACAAGCTAGAGGCAGAAACTCCTAAATCCGCTCAGCTTCACATCCTTCAGGGAAAAGCAAGACCTTGTTCCCAAGCATTGTTGGCTCTCTTTGGGTCGAGTGGCCATCTCCGAACCAACCACGATGGCCAGGGAAATGCTCTGATTGGCCAGGCCTGAGTCCATGTCACATCTCTGCACTGCAGCAGAGTCACCTCCCAGAAGCACAAGGAATGACAGTGGAGCGGATGGGGTCCACCCCCGAGGGGAAGCAGGACACAGTGACCAGATGAAGGGCAAATGGAACCTGGTTGGCTCCATGGCCAGCAACCACCACGACCTCATGCGTGCCGTGAGGACGCAGAGGCTGTGTGTTGGGCATAAACAGTCTCCTCTGTACGTGCAGCTGTGACCAGCACCTGCAGCCGCATCCACCTTATTAACTCGTAGGTAAGTGTTTGAGCAGATTAATATTTTTGAAAAGCTAGAAATTCCAAAAATTAGCAGCACAAGTAAACACAAACCCTTATAATCCTTAAGAGTTCTTAGCAACAGTAGATAATGTCAGTACCACCCATGATTTTATTTTGCTTTCATAAATTAAAAAGCTTCTCCATGTCACAATTTTCTAATGAGCACATGCATTATTTGTTGACAGACAGTATTTCAGTTTTACATTTAAATTGCTCTATTAAATTTGCTCTATTAAATTTCATCAAAATATTTAGGAGGAGAAGAAATACTCCAGTTTATCAAAATTCCCGCAGCTCTTCCAGTTGGTTCCATACACACAGCCCAGGCCTGGGTTTTTATCCAGGGCCTGTGTCATTCTTCAAGTCTTGTCTACATCAGAGTCTTCCCACCTCAACTAAAACGTGAACTCCTGGAGTGCTGAGAGCCTGGCCACGCTGCCCCAGGTCCCCTGAAGCTGCCCATGAGGGCGAAGGCTTCTGAGCTGGTTGTCTGGCCGTCCGTCTGACTGACAGCACAGCCTGGATCCCAGGGGTTGGCAGAATTCCCATCTGTCTACACAGCCCACACCCCCCAGCCCCGCTGCTGCCAGCCAGGGCTCGGGCCCCTGCATTAGAGGCTCCATTTGTGCCATTAACAGGAGCCGTGGCAACAGCTGCCGCGGCAGGTGCATAACCACACAGAGCCCGGCTCTGCAGAGAAATCTTTCGCTGGTTGGAGCCAGCTGTAGAGCCAGTGAAGAGAAGTGGGAGGGGGAAGTTTCTTTCTGAAAGCCAGCACAGAACGGGGAAAGTTTGGTCCCGGCCATTCTCGTCTTTGCGTCAATCAGTCTGACAGGCCAGCTGCTTGTGCACCCCGTCACCGTCACCGCAGAGCCCTCCTCACGGGCACTGGCTGGTCCCACCTGCTCCTCTCACTCGAGGAGCCCTTGCCCTGCCTCCAAACCCAAACTCCCCTCCTTCCCAGGGAGGGGAGGGGACAAATGGGAGAGGAGAAGAGGGACCACCATTTAGAGCCTCCATCGGGGACTGAGTGCTCACTCTCGGGCCCACCTCAGCCCTCCAGGAGCGGAATCTGCAGCTGAACGGTTTCCCAGGTGCACGCTGGGGCCCGGGAAGCGCTGGCTCGAACACCAGGCGGCCGGCTCATCCTTCAACCACTTCCACTGAGCTTCAGCTACGTGCCTGGCAGTGTCGTAGGCGCCGGGGGACATCGCGACAAAGGAGATAAAACATTCCAGTTTCTGGTGGAGAGAAACAGACAGTAAATAAGATAAATACACAAAATAGACAGTATGCTAATGAGTGATAACTGCTGAGGAGAAAAAGTTTAAGGGGGAAAGAGGAGTAGAGCCTGGCAGGGTCGCACACAGGAAGCCCCCCGCCTCCCCGAGAGAGGAGGGCAGCGGCACCCAGGAAGGACCTGGGGACGGTGAGGCTGAGTGGAGGGGAGGGGGCACCCACAGCCTGGTGTGCCCGGGACTGAGGGGATCCCCAGGACTTTCAGTTGTAAAGCCAAACAGTGCCAGGCAAACAGGGACAGCTGGTCACCCTGGAAGGAGGGTGAAGGTGGTAGAAGAGCTCAGAAGAGGGGGGACGGCCTCCTGCAGACCCTCCGCACTCGCGGCACAGCCCTCCACCCAGCACCCACCTTGTTACAAATGCACACGCTCAGGCCCCGCCCAGACCTTCTCAGCCAGAATCCACATTTTTCCCAAGGCCCCAGGGCATCTGGGTATTTGTTAGCTCCTTGTAGACCTTTGTGAGGACTTTGGCATTTATTCTGAGACGGGAGACCACGGCCCATGATGCGCCAGAACATTTAATGAGCTGCTGGGTTGGAATAGGCCAGCAGTAAACCCAGGTCACAACAGCAGCGGTTCCTGGGCCCCAGACCAGTCAACACAGGTGGTGCAAGTGGTTGGTTCTAGATATATTTTTGAAGGGAAGATGTCCCTGAGGCATTATTAAGTTAGTGAAATATTTTCTACAAAATGCTTTCTCCTACCCTCACCTCCCTTGCATTAATCACTTGCATTAATCCCCTTCCTTCTACCAATATTTTTGGGGGCCTGATTGTAGAAGCCCCTACGCTGGAGGAAGGAGACCGGGCCGCAGGAGGCAATACCAAGCCAGCCATCACAGGACAACACGATGTGCTCTCTGATGAAGGGCACCCGAGGGGCAGGGGTTGGGGTTCAGGGAAAGGTCCTCCCAAAAGA
>RJWJ010039295.1:0-14543 GCA_004363605.1 Indri indri | reverse complement strand
TTTTTTTTTTTTTCTTTTTAGAGAAGGGGTCAAACTCAAATTCCTGGGCTCACACCAACGTCCCATCTCGGCCTCCTGGGCTGCCTGGTTGCCAATATCTCTGCATGGACCTTGCTACATCCAAGCTGAGGACATCGCACCAAAACTGAGACACCGTGGGACACCTGGGTTTTCCCTGCAAAACCCCTGTCCAGAGTGGAATTCAAGCTGATCGGTGTCACGTCCATGCTCATGACACACCCCTTAAAAAAAAAACCAAAAAACTTTATTTGATATCGTTGTCGTCTTTGCTCATCCAGCTCCTTTATTCTATTCTGGAAATGAACACACGGAGGCCCAGAGGAGTTAAGCAACTCGTCCCGGTTCACACGGCTAGTCGGTGAGCAAGTGGGCAGTCCATTTCTAAGCCGCACAAACTAGCGGGAATGCTGCCAAATAATACGGTTTTAAGTTGGCAAAGGGCCTTCATCTTGGCCCCTCTGACCTCAGACAAAGTGCCTGAGAGGCCGAGTGGAGTACCCTGGGGCCACCTTCCTTTCCCTGCCTGCTCCCTGGAGCTTTCTGCTCCACGAAATGCCTGAGCGAGGCAGCTCGGCCAGCTGCAGCCCGTCTGGACCTGTGCAAAGGGGGGTCCCTGGGAAACCCTTGGGAGGGAGGGAAGGAGGGAGGAAGGAAGGAGGGAGGAAGGAAGGCAGTTAAAATCCTCCAGATGAATACATCTGGGACGGAGCAGGCAGCTGAACCAGCAGACACCACCACCACCAGGTGATGTTTCTACAGAAAACAATTAGGAGCAAGCGAATGAACTCGGTTTGTTTTGAAACAAGGTTGTCGCATGTCATGTGCTGTCCTCGCCGAAGCCTTACTCACCTTTGTGAGATACGTGTGAGTCACAGCTCGCTCGGACCGTGGGGATCCGGGTCACGTGTCAGACCAAGCCCTCGGAAGGGCAAGGCCGAGAGTCGGTGATTCACCACCTGGGTTGTTCCGCGATCCCCAGCGACTGCGGGACAGGGCTCGCCCCCTGGCTGCAGACGCGCATGCGCTGGTGTCCATCAGGCGGCTCACAGCCCACTATTCCTTGTGTTTCCAGGCTAGGTCGTGCCCCCAGCTGGGGTTCAGGTCCAGTGGTCACAGACAAGCAGCGGTAAGGCAGCCAGTTGTCGCTCAGTCATTCGACATGTTTCTATTGAGCACCTACTGTGTGCCAGGCACTGTCGACACTGGAATACAGCCACGGCCAAGTCCCTCCCCTCATGGAACTGACAAGGTAGTCCGTGGAGACAGTTAATGAATCAATATCTAAAGTTTAAGATGCTGGTAAGTGACGAGAAAAATAAAACTCAGTCCAGGGCTAGAGAGTGACAGGGGGTGGCTATTTTAGACAGGGCAGGCGGGGAGGCCCTCTAGGACTGGGAGGTTTGAGGTTGTTTTAGAACTTATACCGTTGATGTCGTAGCAAAGAATGGAGTCCAGGGCTCTCAAACACGCTTCTGAAAAAGGAGGCGGATGTCTACGGCCATACCACCCTGAACACCCCAATCTCATCTGAAAAAGGAGGTGGCTTGAACAGATATTTGGCAGCATTTCTCACAATAGCCAAAAGGTGGAAACAACCCAAATGGCCACCATCAGATGAGTGCGCAAACAAAATGTGCTGTGTGCATTGGTACAATGGAATATTATTCAGCCTTGCAGATGAATGGAATTCTGATACCTGCTACAACGTGGATGGACCTTGAAGACGTCATGCTAAGTGAATAAAGCCAGACACAAAAGGACAAATACTCTGTGGTTCCACTTGTACCAGGTCCCTAGAGTAGTCAAATTCATGGACGGAAAGTAGAGAGGGGATTCCTGTGGGCTGGGGGAGGAAGGAGGGGAGTTAGTGTTTAAGGGGTACAGAGTGTCAGTTTGGAATGATGAAAATGTTCAGGAGATGGACGGTGGTGACGGTTGCACAACAGTGTGAATGTCCTTAATACCACTAAACTGTCCACTGAAAAATGGTTAACACAGTAAATTTTATGTTATATATATTTTACCACAGTTAAAAAGAGAAAAGAACATTTAGTTGAAAAAAAGAAAAAGGTTGGTGGCAGAGGGAGGAGGGCAGGGACAGAGTCTACATTTATTGAGTGAAACTTACTCTGGACCGGCAGCCTACACGTATTATCTCATTTAATCTTCACAACATCCTTAAGTGTTAGAGGTGATCCCAGTTTACAGATGAACAAGCCAATGCTCAGAACAATTAAGTGCCTTTCTGGGTAAGGAGTGACGAAGCTGTGATTCAAGCCCACATTCTTCTGTCCCTTCCTGCACTGGTCACCTACTGCCTTGACCCACATGACATCACCTTGCCATTTGCCAGAGCCATCTGCAGTATCCACCAGCTGTCATGCAACTTTCAATAGAATTGGCTGCTAGCCAGGTGTGGTGGTTCACACCTGTAATTCCAGATATTCAGGAGGCCAAGGCAGGAGGATCACTCGAGCCCAGGAGTTTGAGTCCAGCCGGGGCATAGGATGAATTTATAAAAAAAAAGATGAGGCCATTAGAATTTTGAAATCCCAATAATAACTTTTTTTTTTGAGACAGAGTCTCACTCTGTCACCCAGGCTACAATGCAGTGGCGTCATCATAGCTCACTGTAACCTCAAACTCCTGGGCTCAAGCAATCCTCCTGCCTCAGCCCTCCCAAGTAGCTGGGACTACAGGCATGTGCCACCACATCCGACTAGTTTTTCTATTTTTAGTAGAGAAGGGGTCTCACTCTTGCTCAGGCTGGTCTCGAACTCCTGACTTCAAGCAGTCCTCCCGCCTCGGCCTCCCAGAGTGCTGGGATTACAGGCACGAGCCACCATGCCCAGCCGGTATTCTCATTTGTAAGTCATAGAATTATTAAACACAGGGCCGGCTTAATGGACCAGCACTCTGAGCTCAGAGACGGCACTTGACTTAAGGCTCTGCTGTCGCCCCCAATAGCATCATTTTAGTTTTGAAAATAAGTCATGTCACTCATTCTGCCAACAAATCCTGGTGCTTTTCTGGGCACTGGAAAGTGTTAAAGAGACAAAGACGCCAGCTACTTTGACAAAGAACCTGATCTCATAGAATAAGCAGGTAAAGAAATCATAGCACCAGTTCTGTCACAAATGCTACATAAATGTTACAAAGACATTTGCTCAGGGTGCAAAGGAAGCCCAGAGAATCCCAGGGAAGGGGTTTTTAATTAGTCCTAAGAAATCAGAAAGCCTCCCTAGAAAAGTTTAGTCACCCTAGAACTTAAACTAGAAGAATTAACCAAAACCTTAACTTACAGTCTCTGACACACTTTCACTTCCCCACCCACCTTTCTTCCCACTGGTCAGTTTCCTGGGAAACATCCACATTTTGAGAACAAAAATACCAATAACATGTCATTAGAATGACATCAACATGACAAGAACATTTTGTTAAAGTAACTCCAAGTCCTAAAGTACATGTGACGATTATTTTTAAATAAAATTAATTCCACAGTAGGGAGTCAGTAATGAGATGCTGTGTGTGTGTGTATGTGTGTGTGTCTTTTAATACAAAAAAAGAAAAAAAATTGGTTTCCAGGTTGTTTATCCTCTGGATCAGAACAGCAATTGAGGTTTAATATTAACTTTGGAACAATTTAAGTAAACTCTGTTACTTGGAAAGAATTAGCAGAGCCTCTGGGAGTTTGTGATGGAGACAGAGATCATGGGTGTAGCAAAACCTCATTTTTAACTTTCTCCAAGAAGGAAGAATGGGGTGTTGCTCTTTCAAGAGATTTAGGTTCTATGTCTTGAGTCTAAGGAAGGTTTGAGAGGGTGGTGTTATCAGAGACCCTTGTCCTGGCTCTGCAGAGCTGATTTTGCACATCTCTTCCCATCTCTGCCTTCCCAGAGATCACGTTGAAGTCTGAAATCAGACATGGTGGGAATATTTACACCATGGAAATTGGTAAACACAATCAGGGCTCCCCACAGCTAGTGATCGGCATGCCACTGGTCTGGGAGTTATAAACAGTTGTTCTATACAGTTGTTCACGGGTATACAGCTTACCCATGAAATCCTGAAATAGACTTTCTGCTCACGTGAACTGCACCTCTGTGGTTAGAAAGGATGTTACTGTAACTTATGATACAAGGTGGAGCCCTTTTCTCTTGTTTAAAAATGCACTGATAGGATGTTACAGGCCCCAAATGTGGGTGATCACAGCTTGCTAAGGAAGGGGAATTTGTAAAAAAGGCAATGTCTAGTTCTGGCAAGAAACTCGATCTGGGCTCCCAGGAAGGGATTAAATATCACACAAGCACATTCTTGCAGCAGACTGCTTCAGCTGGGAGGAAAGCCTCGCCACAACTGAGGGGTTTAGAGGAAAATAACAAATTGCTTCTCAGAACTGGTATAGAAGACCTTTCAATTCAAGAGCATACACACAAAATGCACAATGTGTAGAGGTGGGAGGGTTTTTTCTTTTTCAGGGAACTGTGCTCACCACATGTTCTGGTTCCATGGATAGTGAGCACATTTTATCCCATCTGTAAACAGAATATTTAAGATTCCTGAAATATTTTGAGTTTCCTAAAGAATTTTATCCTCAATTGATTACGCCTCAGTGGCTGAGTTATAATCTTAGATAAGGCACATATGTGGTGAAATCAAATGTTGCAAATTTAAGACAGTTAGTACCTTACCTGCTTGGAAGGTGAGGTCCCATGAGGAAAATTGACTTACTAATTGTGATCTGGCCAGGAATTTGAAAATTCAAGTAAACACACCCTAGAGGAAAGAGATGTATCAACAACACAGCTTGCCTAATGTTAGTCTAGCATGCAATTGTGTGCAATTATTCATGTGTATCCTTAAACATTAAAACAAAAATACACCCGGAAAAGGAACTTATTTTGGCTTGAGTATCAAGCATGGTTTAAAAATAGCTTCAAGTTCTAGAGAAATTTTATTTTATCAGGACTTCTGAAGAGACTTGCCTTAAAAGAAAACCCCGAACTATATTTTTCTAAGTGTTTCTTTCTGAGTATTAACGAGCAGCATGACAGATACAATGCCCAATAGGAAAAGGGGAGGACGTAATTAGTGCGCATACCAACGCTGAGCTTAGCTGTGAGTTTAGTGTGGTTTCTTTTTCTCTGTTTCCTCCTTCTCCTCCTTTTTGGAATTGTTCTGGCAGTTCCTCAAAAAGTTAAACATAGAATTACCATATAACCCAGCAATTCCACTCCCAGGTAGAAACAGAAAAAAATGAAAACAGGAACTCAAAACAGATCCTTGTACACCCATGTTCATAGAGGCGTTACTCGTAATAGCTAAAGTACGGAAGCAAACCAAATTCCATCAACTTCCATCTTGTTTATCCATCATCATTCCATGAATGGATAGACACGATGTGGTACATCCATGCAGTGGCATGTTATTAAGTCTTTAAGAAGAATGAAGCTCTGATAACGTACTACGACATGGATGAACCTTGAAAATAGTGTGCTAAGTGAAGGAAACTGGGTACAAAAGCGCAACTACGGTATGAGTCCACTTATACAAAATACCTGGAATAGTCCAATTCAGAGAGACAGCAAGTAGATATGAGATTACTAGAAGCTGCAAGGAGGGGGAATGGGGAGTTATTGTTGGATGCATATAGAGTTTCTGTTTGGGGTGATGAAAAATTTTGGAAATAGTCGTAATGGTTGCACAGCACCATGAAGGTAATTAATGCCACTGAGTTGTACACTTAAAAATGGTTAAAATGTCTAATTTAAAAAATTACCGAAATTAGAAAAAAACGTTTTTAAAGAAAGAAACTATAAAAAATTGAATCTGGATGGGTGTGGTGGCTCACGCCTGTAATCCCAGCACTCTGGGAGATTGAGGTGGGAGGATCGCTTGAGGTCAGGAGTTTGAGACCCGCCTGAGCAAGAGCGAGACTCTGTTTCTACTAAAAAAAGAAAAATTAGCCAGATGTAGTGGCATGCACTTGTAGTCCCAGCTGCTAAGGAGGCTGGGGCAGGAGGACCGCTTGAGCCAGGAGTTCGAGGTTGCAGTGAACACTGATGACACCACTGCACTCTATCCAGGGTCACAGAGCAAGACTCTCTCTCTCTCAAAAAAACTGAATCTGCTATATCAGTACATAAAAACACAGGTGGTACCCTTAAGATTGATATATTTTATCTTGTTTCCACTCACCATTGGTTCAGTAGTGTCTGCTGTTCTATTCACAGACTTGACGTTTAGCCAAGAAACTAGGTCTGAGAATTGGACTCCTACGGTTTGGTTCAAACAAGTTGACTCTTATCTACCAAACAGGCTCAGCTTGGAATTATGGCCTCCATGATTCACCAGGAGAGCTGGTCCCCTGGGTGTGCTTGGGAGACAGGCAGACTAGCTTGAAGGTGTACAGCAGTGTAGGCACTTAGGGTGTCTCACTGGACAGCCTGGCCCCTGGGCCAGACTGCCTGGCTTTGTGAGCTTAGTCAAATGACTTAACCTCTCTGGGCCTCACTTCCCTTATCTATAAAAGGGAGATAAATAATAGCCACCAGCTCACAGGGCTGTTTCAAGGAGCAAATGAGTCAGTACATGAACAGCACAAAGTCACAGGGAGATTTTCTAGCAAAATATCCTATTTATAGCTCCACTTTATACTTTGGGGTCATTTTTTTTCCCCATCCCCTTAACCCCTACCCTCAACCAAGACCCTCCTTTCCCTCAAAGAACTTTGCAGCTCCACTTTGGGGTAATTTAAATAATACAATAATAATATATTATCATTTATAATATATAATAGTATGTGGAATACTACTCGGCAATGAAAAGGAATGAACTATTGGCACACACGACAACTTGGATGGATCTCAAGGGCATCGCATTGAGTAGAAAAAAGCCAATCTCAAAAGGCCATATGTTGTAGGCTTCCAACATAATATTCTCAAAATGACAAAATTTTAAATGTATAGAATAGGTTAGTGGCTGCCAGTGGTTAGAATGGTGACGAGGAGAGGGGTGGGAGTGAACAAAAGAGGGTGATTTGGGGGAGCGCTCTATTTTGATGGTACAGTTTTATATCTTGGTTGTGGTGGTGGTTACACGAATCTACACGTGACGAAATGGCATAGAATTCCACACACACGGTACCACCGTCAATTTCCCAGTGTTGGTTTTGCACTGTAGTTCCCTAAGATGTAGCTGCTGGGGAAACTGGATGAAGGGTTCATGGGCCCTCTCTGAACGATCTTTGCAACTTCCTGTGAAACTATAGTGGTTTCAAAATAAAAACCTGAAAACAATCAGTAATATTTATGCAATAAGAACACCTCAATAGATGCTGAGTCCATTTGAAAGAGAACTATTACAAACATGCTACCCCAAAGTGGCTTTAAAACGATTATATTTTCAGTATTCGAGCTTTCTAACAGCCAAGCCATAAAGAGGAGCAATCTGAAAGGAAACAGAGCAAATTCTGTTTTATTTTTCAGATGCTACTTTCTAAAACATACTTTATGGGAGATTTTGAAATTGACGTCTTCATGGGGAAATACCCTTAGGAGAAGTTTTTACATGTGCAGAATTGCTTTTTATGGCCAGTTATTGTATCGATTCTCAAAGTCTAAGGAAGGAGAGCTAAAATGCATCAGACATTTGCTAGATGTCAGGGGCTTTACACATATTATATCCTTTGATTATCTCCATGCAATACATAAGACACTGAGGCTCCCGGGGGTCACTCATTATCCGGAGACAAATGGGAAGTCTGGTGCCAGCTCAACTCCAAAGCCCGGGTTCTCTCTACTCTTTTCTTCTTGCCCACACCTGACCACAGGTGCTGTTATCACAATCTCCGTCTTGGGTCTGGAATTCTATAATTTGAGAACTTTGGTTCTCCAAACTTAAGTGTGCATAAAAATCCCCTGGGGAAAAATACACATTCTTGGGCCACATCCCAGCAAATTTTTCATTAGTCAGTCTGAAGGGGGACCAGGTATCCTCATTTGTAATAGGTGCTTCAGGTATGCAAATGTAGTTCATTCTTAGTCCTCGCTTGAGCACCACTGGCCCCCTCTACCATTAGAATGTTCTAGAAGTCCCAAGCACTAGGGGCAACCGGATAAGGTGACCAACCATCCCAGTTTGCACAGGCCTGAAGGGTTTCCCAAGTCATGGGAATTTTAGTGCTAAAACTGAGAAAGTCCCAGACCAGTCTGTCCAATTGGTCCCAGAACTAATCACCCTATCAGTTCAGGAGGCCACTGATGTCTCAGGTTGCTCTTTAGGTGCAAAAATGTCGGTAGTTCTTCAAGTCGTAGTCTGGTTACTTCCCCAGGTTAGGCCGGCTGAGCAGAGTGAGCTCCCCTGTCTAGGAGTACCGCCCTAGCATCATTTCACACGTGCGAGGGCCGGCTGAAGGGGCAGTCTAGAGCCAAATAAAGTGTATTTTCTGTCAAACTCATAAGAAAGCAGAATGGTGAGCATTTGAGAGATTTTTATACCCCAAAGCCACCATAGTTAAGAACTCAGGCTCTAGAATAAGAGGTCCAGGTTCAAGTCCCAACGCTGCTACCCCCGGTGAACTGTCGTCCCTTAGACGAGTTATTTAATCTCTTCGAGCTTCAACTTCCTCATCTGTAAAATCATCAAATCTCCTACTTCTTTTTTGTTTCTATTTTTTTTTTTTTTGAGACCAGAGTCTCGCTCTGTTGCCTGGGCTAGAGTGCCATGGCATCAACCTAGCTCACAGCAACCTCAAACTCCTGGGCTCAAGCGAGCCTCCTGCCTCAGCCTCCCGAGTAGCTGGGACTACAGGCATGCACCACCATGCCCGGCTAATTTTTTCTATATATATTTTTAGTTGTCCAGCTAATTTCTCTCTATTTTTAGTAGAGATGGGGTCTCGCTCTTGCTCAGGCTGGTCTCGAACTCCTGAGCTCAAACAATGCTCCCGCCTCAGCCTCCCCAAGCGCTAAGATTACAGGCGTGAGCCACCGCACCCGGCCTTTGTTTCTATTTTTATTGATTTTTACGTTAGACTTTATTCATTCCTTTTTCTATTCTTTTTTTTAAAAGACTAGTGAAGTGCAATAGTAAGAAGTGGGGAAAGTAGTAGAACAAGGAGTTCAATCTGTAACTGACCGTGAACAATCAAGTGAGATGACCCACTAACTTCGGACCAGCCTTTCTTTATATTATTTCATTATTCTTTTCCATGTTTCTTGAGTTCAGATATTTATTACCAATCTTTTTTTTATTTTCTAGTAAATGCATTTTAAAACTATGCATTTCCCTCTGAATACTGCTTTGGCCTCACCCCATGGGCTTTATTGTATAGTGTTCTGTTCTCATTGGTCAGTTCTACTTGGATTGCAATTTCCATTTTGACTTTTTCTTTTTCTTTTCTTTTCTTTCTTTCTTGCTTTTTTTTTTTTTTTTTTTTTTTTTTTTTTTGAGACAGGAGATAGAATCTTGTTCTGTTGCCTGGGCTAAAGTGTAGTGGCATCATAATAGCTCACTGCAACTTCAAACTCCTAAGCTCAATAATCCTCCCACCTCAGCCTCCCGAGTAGCTGGGACTACAGGCACATGCCATCATACCTGGCTAATTTTTTTTATTACTTTTTGTAGTGATGGGGACTTGCTATGTAGCCCAGGCTGGTCTCAAACTCCTGGCCTCAAGTGATTCTCCCTCCTCGGCCTCCCACAGTGCTGGGATTACAGACATGAGCCATGGCGCCCAGCCTCTTCCATTTTGACTTTTTCTTTAACTGAAGAACTCACCTGAAATATGTATAGTAATTGTTTCTCCCTTACAGAGGTGTCGTGAGGCTAAATTTTTTTATGTCACTTTCTTTTTTTATTGTTGTTTTATATTATTACTTATTTTTTTCTTGTGAGGATAAATTGAGATAATAAAAATAAAATGCTTGGTACAGTGCCTGGCACATAGTGAGCTCTCCATAGAGGCAAAAGCAGATGAAGACCCAGCAAGGGTATTAAAAAATTAAAATAAAATAAAATAAGCTCTCCATAAATGTTAGTGCTACTGCTGTTGCCTCTGAGGAGATACGCCTTGTATCGCAGGGCTCTTCCGTCTCAGATCAGAATCTTGCCAGCTGTCCTGGCCCTGGTGCTTCTCTGCCACTTCTTGTTAACACCTCTGGGAGTCATTGTCCTAAAATGAAGGCCTAATGAAATCATTTTCTTGCCACAAACGTAAGGTGGCTCTCCATTGCCAAAGCTGTTCACGATCTTTAGGGGTCTCCACAACCACCCTAGAAAATAAGCTCCGTGAGAGTCAAAGCCTTTTGATCACATGCACTGCTGTGTCACCACGGTCAGGAAGAGTTCCTGGCACATGGGAGGTGCTCAGTATAGACTAGTAGCTGGGATCAAAAAAATGAACGAATGAATGACCTACTCTGGTGCATATCCATTTTATTTCCTGAAAACTATTTGTAGATCTTGAATTCCCTGCTTTCTCCTTTGGCTTCCACATACAGCTGCATATCTTACTAAAAATTGGCCCAGGCCAGAGCGGTGGCTCATGCCTGTAATCCCAGTACTTTGGGAGGCTGAGGTTAGAGAATCGTTTGAGGTCAGGAGTTCAAGACCAACCTGGGCAACATTGCCAGACCCCATCTCTACAAAAAATAAAACATTTAAAAAATTTTAAAATTGTTTTTATTACATACAGCAAAAACCCACCCCAGCTAGCTTATGCTGAAAGGAGGCATTTCTCAAAGGATAGAGGAGTGCACCCTAGAACTAAAGGCTGGGGGTGCAGAACAACATGACATCAGGAAGGACCAGGCCTCGGAAGCTGAGACCACTGGGAGTCCAGGGAGACACCATCTCTCAACTCTTCCTCTATCTGCACATCTTCGTGCCTCTCTTTCTTGCTGATTGGCTGCATCTGTAGAAAATAGAGGTGGCTGAGGCTCCCCACTGTTGAGCAAACTTCGGTGCCACTGTGGAGGCAACATCTCCTTCACTACTAATTCCAGATTTTCAAAGAAGGGTTAGATTTGCCCGGCCTGTATCAGGTCTTGTCCCCATTTCATTCAGTAATAGTTAGAAGAGCAGGTCTTCAGGACAAGCCAGGCAGCATGGAGGAGAAGAGGAACGGGCAGTTAAAGAGTCACTGTGAGCTGGGGGCTTTCCCTAGTATAACTCCTACACCTGGACTTTCCAAACCTCAGTCACTCACACACCACCTTCACCACTAGCTGTGTGACCCTGAGCAATGTACGGAGCCTCTCTGGGCCTCATTTCCTCATCTGTACGATTAGTACAGTAAAGATCGAGCAAAGTTGATCTGTGTAAAAGTCTTAAAACTGTGATTGTCACATAGTAAAGAAATAAAAAACACTCAGCTATTATTCTCCTAAGAGTCTTATTGTTTTTAAATTTCCCCATGGACCACATAAGATAATCACTAGCACTTATTTTTTAATAGACATTTTCCCACTTCAAATAAATTTGTTTTAAGCAAACTCTGTTAGAGGTAATAAATCAAGGCAAAAAAAAGAGAGAGAGAGAGAGAGAGAAGAAGCTCTGTATTACTACTATAATGAAAAATCAATATCATTTTCCATAAATAGACGGTAACCATCAAAAAACACACACACAAAAAAAGCTAGCTTCTAGGCAGATAACACTCTCTGCAGAAGGCTCTGATGAGGGAGAGACCTGCTCTCTTGGTTCCAAAATGAGATTGGCAAGTCTTAGAGAGGTGGTAAAGATGTATTAGCACCAAATTGAGACTTTCTTCCTTGAGTAATCATAAGGAAGGACCAGACAATAAAAGGGCATTACGTTCTCACTTTGGGATTCTGCGAGATCAATGCCTCCTCCCTGTACGACTAAAATCCTCTCCCATGCCACGAACAGGGAAACACTTTGTTATATCGTCATCAAATCTCCATTCACGTTGCAACAATCAGGTTTTTGTCCAGTGGGGAGACCGCTTCCTTCAGCAGCCCTCGCCAGCACCCTGCGCTACTGCGGCGTGACTCTGGGCGCCGTGTTGCCGGCTGGCTTGACCCGCTCTCAAGAGCAAGCACACCACTTTGGAAAACATCCTGGCAGCTCCTGAAAAGGCTAAACCCAGAGTTACCACGTAACCCAGCCATTCCACTCTCAGGTATGCACATCCAGGAGAACTGAAAATGTATATTCATAATAGTAAAACAAAAATAGGAATAACCTAAACGTCGATCAACAGATGAACGAATACATAAAATGGAATATTACTCAGCAACAAAAAAGGATCAAGTGCTGATCATGGATGCACTTTGAAAACATTATGCTTAGTGAATGAAGCCGCATACAAAGGAGCACTATTGCATAATTTCATTTATATGAAAGATGCAGGATTGGCAAATCCGGAGAGACGGACGATAGATGAGTGGTTTCCTAGGGTTAGGGGTAAAGGAGAGAGTGCTAATGAGTAAGGAGTTTCTTTTTGGGGTGATGAAAATACTCTGAATTAGATAGTGGTGATGGTTGTGCAACTCTGTGAATATGCTAAAAATCATTGAATTGTACATTTAAAATAAGTGAGTTGTATGGTATGGGAATTATACTACAATAAAGCTAAGCGATCAATGCTGTACACCTCATGAGAATGTGTAACTCATTGCTGCCCTGCCCAGCCAGTTGACTCACGGACGGGGTTGCAGTCACAGTTCTGTCCGTGCGTGGACTCTGCCTGTAGCAACAAATTTGGAGATGTGAAAAGCTTTGCCTAGGAGAATGCTCTCTGTGGTGCACCCAAGGTGCACAGGCTTTAGCATTCAAGCTGGCTTAGGCCAATCCATTTCGGAAAACATTTCTGAAGCACCTGTTAAATGCCAAGCAGTGCCGTTCAATCTGGAGATAGAGCAGGAAAGGAGACTGAACAGCCACTGCCCTGATGCAGGTGGCACCCAAGTGAGAGCAACGACTATTAATATTAACCAGTTAACACATCAGCTAAGCAAGATTAATTTAGGAAGTGATGAAAAGTGCTCTAGTGGAAATAAAAAAGTGTCATGAGAGGGGCCAGAGGGGAAGGGGAGGGTCTTCTTAAGATGAGATTTCATTTGAACCCAGACTTGAATGAGGAGAAGAAGCCAGCCATGGAAAACTCTAGGGAAAGTATCTTCTTGGCAGAGAGGCTAGCAATTGCAAAGGCCCTGGGGCAGGGACAGGCTTGGTGTGGTAAGGGCGTAGAAATGAAGCCCGTGTGGTTTGCTCATTAGTGGTGAGAGAGAGCGGAGATGGCAGAGGAGAGGCAGGGTACGGGCTGTTCGCATGGGCTCCAAGGCCATTGTAAGGAGTGTGGATTTTATTTCAAGTCAGATGGAACCTGCTGTAGAAGGTTTGAAGAGGGAGAGACATGATCCAATTTGCCTTTTGAAAAGTTCCTTCTGACTGCTTCGTGGAAAATGGATTATGGGAGCGCCAGAGCGGAGCAGAGAGACCAGTTAGGAGACTATTGCAGTCGTCAGTCCTGTTTTGTGTTGTTTTCCTCATCTCAAAAACAAGGTGAAGGGCCTTTATTTGCTGTTACAATTTTCCAAGTATTTACAAGCCTAATTTGTTTGCACAAAAATGTAGAGGGGTGAGTTGAAATGCACAGAGCCTCTGTGCTTAAGCTTATCCATGCATGTATGCACGTTCTTAATCTTAACCAGATTTTTCTTTTTTTTTGGAGACAGAATCTCGCTCTGTGCCCAGGCTAGAGTGCAGTGGAGTCATATAGCTCACTGCAGCCTTGAACTCCTAGGCTCAAGGAATGCTCCAACCTCAGCCTCCTGAGTAGCTGGGACTACAGGCTCACACTACCACACCCAGCTAATTTGTTTATTTTTTGTAGAGATGGGATCTCAATATGTTGCCCAGGCTGGGCTCAAGTGATCCTCCCACCTTGGCCTCCCAAAGTGCTGGGATTATGGGTGTGAGCCACGAGGCCAGGACCAATCTTAACCAGAGTGAATGCTTTTGTAGGTGGATGGTGTTATTCACTACACTATAATGTCCTATAGCACGACATCTGACACCTGGTATAATGTATGTTTAATCAACTCACAGACATCAAATGGGTTGAATGATTACTAAAGATTTGAATCTTCAGTAATCAAATTAAGGGAGGAGATATATATATACATATAATACTTCCCCATTCATTTACAAACAAATTAATATATAAGTTTAAATTAAGTAAATTTCGTATTTGTTTCAAATAAATTAAAAATAATAAATAAAATTCTAAATTAGTATCATTTACCTGTGATATTATATATCCTCCCTCACTTATATATAATAGCATATATTATATAATATATATAATAATTATATGTTACATTAGATACATATTATATATGAAATGTATATTTATATGTACCTATAATATTCTTTGGTCTCTTATATAATAGAAATATATCCTCTTTGCAATTGCTCCAAACGAGCCTGCAGTCACTTAGTTCTACGTAACGCTGCTTGGACTAACAGTTCTAACTGTACAATCGCACAGCCCC